>OMNV01009370.1:67798-89673 GCA_900303265.1 Brotula barbata | reverse complement strand
GGACACCTTCAATGATGGTGCATGTTAAATTACTTTGGTGTCGCTCGACACAGAGCATGCTCAGGACAGGCAGCAGCTACTGCGTGTTACCAACTCATCCAGTAGGACGTTATCTTTAGGCTGTCAGGCACCCAGTCTGCCCCAGCCCTGCTTTACCCTCTATTTCACTCTTTTCCTCTGCCTCTGTGTTGCTCCCCCTCTCCTCCAGCCTATCATCTGAGGCTCTGAAGATAAGCTCTCATACAGCAGAACGCTCCTCCTCTGAGGTCCTGCTCTGTCACACAGTCTGAAAATCTTCCTCCTTCACCCAGTGAAACAGACTTTACTGGGCTGTACAGAATCATCACACAGCCGGCACAAAACAATGAAAAACAAAAGCAACCCATCCGCTACCTTGAACTCCAGTTCCATGGTGGTGACGGTTTCTCCATGAGGGATCTGGGTCAGCTTCTGAATGTGAGCGTACAGGTTGCGGGCAGGGACCTCCGTGTTGCCGCAGGTTGCGGCCTCCAGCAGAGCTTCATGGATGAAGATGTACTGATCCTCCGTCTGCACCATGTAGTTCCTCTGGGCCCGCATACATGTCACATGACCGTAAATGTCCACTGACTTCTCATGTTTCATCCTCTCCAGCATGGCATCGATTACAATAAAGCAGCCTGTTCTGCCCACTCCGGCACTGCCAGAGGAAGAAAACATGGTGCGACTGAAAACTTGAAGTTGGAGACGAACTTCACTTATGTCTCACACACAGACACATTTTTCATTTGCCCCAATTTGATCCCATTACTTTACTTTTACTTGTGCTGTTCTTTTTAAATAAATATTCCTATGATCTCCTGTGATACGACCTGGTTTTTCTTTGTTTGTATGAAAACTCGACTGCTTCAGGAGAAACTCCTAAATTCACAGAAGTCAATACATTAAAGATAGAACACTGTCTAACGCTACACTAATATGGTCTCTTGTGATATTTAATTATACTTTAATCAGCACATAGGAATATTTTCACAGAGATGTAACATCTTCACAGATTAAAGTGTGCCATTCGTTTGAACTGACAGAATTTACACATAAATTCAATGCTGATGTGTATAGACTGGTGGACAGACGCTCGACAGATGAAGAGATGTGATGCATAAAGACGAGAAAAACATGGACTTATCTTCAGATCTTTGCGCTATGGTGTTTTTGGTATGAAGCAGACCTGCTACATGGGTACACGTGAGTGTTCTGCGTATTCATTTTTAGGTAAAGATTTAAGTCTTGGTTCTGATTTGAGAGCTTCTTTACCTGCAGTGGACCACCATGGGTCCAGCATCTGGAGGGTTACAGGCCTTGACTCTGCGTAGAAAGCCCAGTGTTGGTGTGGGATATTCAGGCACTCCGTGGTCAGGCCAGGCCATGAACTGGAACTGTCTGACCTCTCTCTTCTCACTGGAGCCATTCTGTGTGAGCGCAGACAGGCGTAAAGCCCAGTAAAAAGAGTGTAGATTTTAAGAGTTCAAAAGACCTGAAGACATAATCCTAATAAAGACACAGACTTGTGGCGTATCATGAAGTACTCAGAAGAAAAACTGTTCATTACTCATAACATTTGTAATTTAACAGTCACTATAATACTGATTAATGTCCCCTTTTTTTACTGAGAAATATACTGGGGATGCACTGATAGTTTAACTACAAATGGATTGTTAAAATATGAATGATTTGCTATACAAAGTAAATAGAATTAATAACAACATATTTTAGTGAAAAATTTGAAAGAAGAGAATAGTACGTGGTGTCGTGTTTATCTACTGCTCTCACCTTGTAGAGGGCAAAGGTGCGTACACTGTAGGTAGCCAGCTCCACAGAGTCCAGCATGGTCACCTGGATCATCCCATAAGTCTCTGTGCCTCGACTCGGCCAGTACTGGTCACACTTCACCTATCCAATACACAGAAAACAGTTCAAAATGGTGTTATTATTGTAGATTCATAGGTAAAGGGGACAGACTGGTGTCAATGGACTAATTTTTGGTCCCCGTGACCGTGCCTGCTAAGGATGATGATGTAAGTCAATCTGTTCATCCACTGTTTTCATTTTGAATACTCCCCTTATTTTCCTTTAGTACCATGGTCAACTTTTTATAGAAAACATACAGAAAAATGATATGTAAATGTGCATGAATTTTACTGGATATGCGTAGGCGCCCTGAGGCTGAATGCCCATGTATTTAGTAACCCGCTGACCTTTCCTTTTAGCGCCACATCTCATTAGCCAGTAACCAGACCACTGTTAAATTTGCTGAGCAAGTTTCACAGCAGGAGATAAACACTGAACACATTTTTATTCTAGCTTTTTACATGGATAGTAAAATCCTCAATATGATGCTTGTTTCTGTGTAACTCTCTGTGACCTGAATGATAATCAATAATTCCTTGAATAGTTTTTCCAAGCCCCAAGATGCAACATAATACTGCCAGTTTGTGGGATATGTCGATATACGCTTTGGAGACTTATACTATTATCAGAAACTTTGATATACCTTAATGAATCAAAACGTACACACGAGGTCTTACATACTGCAGGTTTCATGGGTCCAATTATAAAACTGTGCTTCTCAGTAGAACGATGTACTGCTGCCGTCCCTGTGTTTTTGAGTAAGTAACATTGTAAATGTCAGCTGGTGAGATTATTGAGTGCTGAGCTGAGCTGAGCTGGTGGATAACACGATGGCCAATGATGTGGCTTCTGGGGCTGGATGGATAAATGATAAAGTCTTGTACTGTGTGGCACGGTGATAAGGAGATGAAAGTGATGGGTAGTTGTCGCTAGTTTTGAATGGTAGACATCAAAGGGTACTCTAACTGGATTTGAACATTGATATTACTGCTCCCCAGTGGATGAAACCTTACATCTTTGGTGGCTCTTTTCCTTGACTGCCTTAATCAGGTTAACTAATAATACATGATTTAATTGTTCCAGAGCATAAATTACAGAGATTTGTGTTATCTCCTGTTGTTGCACAACGGTCAAGTTAAAATTTCCTATTTCCAACCTCATTGAGTTTTAGCCTGACTGGTAGACTGTAACTGTAGCAAACTGCTCAGTGCAACATAATGACAGTGGATTAAAACTTATTATGGATTAATTTATGGATCTCATCCTAACCTACCGTTAGGAGAGATAGTTAGAAGATATGTTTTGTTTCATTATGTTCCAGCCTGAGGCAAAATAAACAAGTATATTTATAATATAATAAAATAACTTTTGTTTTTAAAATTTCACTAGATTTGGACCACACATTGATCATCATCATGTGGAAAAGTATGCCTGATCCTTAGGTGTGTTACTTCTGAGGAAAAATCCCTCTCCCAACTGATCTCCTCTCCTGATTTTCTCCTGATTAATCCTTCCATCTCCTGTTTTTGTCAAAATCACTTCAGAACTTGTTTGAGTAACCATGCAAAGTAGTGAAAAACAAAACAAACAAACACTGGGGGGAAAATAACCTCCTTGGAGGAGATAGTAAATAATCGTAGATCTATATAATTAAATTGTCAAAAGCTTCAACAACCAATGATTATAACTGAGAAAACCACAGCAAAAAAAATATTGTGCACTGCTGAATGAAAATGAGTAATGTGAAATAATTATCAGTTGTACTTTGTAATAAAGTCACAGTGTGACAATTCATGGTGATACAGGCAGTATTACACTCTGTTCAACGCAAAGAGGACATGTTTAGACGGTTGGTGTTATTATACTGGATTAACAGTAACTGCCTTGATTTTCCTACACATAAAATGTAATGCATAATCCCTGTCACAAGAGGAAACCATGGCACAAATGATCAGCAGCAGCAGCAGCCATTACTTTCATCATAGGTTAGAGACCATCTAATATTCCATGCACCTCTTTGAACTGCTGAGATGTAATATTGGCTTTGGCAGAGGGCTCATGGTCTCTGTCTTAAATAATAATGTCAGGCTGCCATGGCACTCAGCTCTGCTCTTTGCTTGTGCCGTTATTAACGGTGTGAAGGGGGTCTGACATCATTACTCATACACCACTGCTCATGCCTTGCTCGTGGTCAACTGCCGTGTGACGTGAATGCACCCTCCTTCATGTCCACCAACAGGCTGTAGCTGCTGCAGAATACAAATACAGCATCATATTCTGCATTTATTTGTATGGTGCGCGCACACACACACACACACACACACAACTGTACAATGTATTTGTGTTTGATAAATGATTTCATGCTGGAGAATAATTTATCAGAGGCGTTCAGCTTTGCATTGTAATTCCAGCAAAATGTGCAATAATAGTGAGCTTATAAGTAAACAGTAACACTTTTTAAATGTTTAACTGTTTTATATAATAGTATTTTTTTATGGGCATTCCCACTGAGATCACTCAAACTGATGTTGGTGATACGAAGTTTGATTGATAATGACTTGAATGAAGACTTAAATATCTGTTGGCAAATGGACATTTTTTTTCTTGTCATGCTGCGTGAGATGGGCGTGATAAAACTGTAATGGCACATTAATTTTAATGTATGATAGCTTGTACAACAATAGATGGAGGATTAAAATGCTTTATCATGTCATCGATCATTTGTTTTGCAAGAGGATCGATTTTGGTGTGTGGATGTGTCAGTCGATCAATCTATTTCTAACAATGATCATCTTCCCTTTATGCCTGCTAAAAGCAACAAAAAGATTGACTGTAATTTATTTATTATTATTTAATTGGCTTACCCGTGACTTCTCCTCCAGACGGGTCATCATGATGATGGTGCAGGTCCTCTGCTCCCACACCATCCTCCAGAAGTCACTCAGAGTTTCTGGCAGTGGCCCCTGAGTAGCGATACATGCGTTTTGTTTCCTGTAGCCGTCAATGTAGTTGGCATTGATGTAATCACTCCCAGGAACACCTGTGGGAAGGGCATGATCCAACAATTATCATCACTATGACCGAACGGGCCATCCAGGTGGAGAAAAGTGAGATCTTCATTTGTACTGCAAAGGTCAGTAGTCTAGCATGTCAAAAATAAAACCGAAATAAGCAATCTGGATTCATGACAAACTGACATTTGACAGTGGACGGCCTACTTTAGAGTTTAAGAGTTGAACCATCGTTGGTGCAAAATGTTACTTTATAAGTGTCTACCTCATATCACATAAAATTCTTCCTGGACTAATATTCTTGGTAGACATTTACAAACCAGACCTTACAGTATATTCCACCACAATGGCAAGAAAGTCCTTCGGCCTCCGTGCTCATACACTTGACAAAAATAGTCACTCATATCACGGCAGCATTTCATAAGACTGATTTCAAACGTTGTCCAATGTGATTGAGACTGTAAGTGTATGCGATCACTACAGATGATCCTGGTGATGAGTAAATGAGTAAATTGTACTGATAAGGATGGAGAGATGAGGAAGGTATTTCAGATCTATATATTTATACATATCCCAGCTCTAATATGTCACTCACCATCCACGGCTGTGAGGATGACTCTGGAATGGTCGTAGGCGATGACATTTGCATAGCGGTTCTTTGGTTTGTTGACCTCCAGATTAGAGTGCTCCCACGTGAACTGCTGTCCTGGATCTATAGACTGGAGGCGGAGGGGTGGGGGGTTGTTGGTTGGGAAGGCGAGAGAGTCGACTTCTGTTACAGTATTTCTTGTATTATTGTCTGTAGTTAAAAGGCTGTCAGAGCTCAGGGTGAAGGATCCACAGCAGAAAAAATGTGATGGAGGAACTTATGTTTCATCACTCCTGCAGCCTGTGGTTCTATTATATGAAAAGCCCGGGATGACCCTTAAGCCTCATGAATACTCAATGGATTGCTTGGACTCTCAAAAGAAATCTGCATGCATCCATGTAGCAGCTCACTTCTTCAGAGGAGCAAAGATGAGTGTCCACTCATGAAATGAAAGGAATGAAGTGAGTTTTTTTGGGGGCAAAGTTCTGTGAGCCAGACTTAAACTTGTCTTGGAGAAAACTCCAAATTCATACAACAGCACCTGTTTCATTTCATCAGTAAATAACTTAATATATTTTCATTTAGACTCTACTAATTTATATATTACATATATGTACATATATGTTTACTCGTCATTGTATGTTATTCCTGTTTTGTTTTATTGTATTTTTGCTTGTGTTTTTTTGTTACATGTTCAAAATAATCTTCAAATGCTCAAAATAATTAATAAATTTATATTGGCCATGCTCTAAGATGTGCTTGAGTTGTGCGTGTGTGTGTGTGTGTTTTGTAGATGCAGGCCAGGCAGTCGTTCATTATGCAGTCTGGTGATTCATCTCCATCGATTTCTGGCTGTGAACACGGACACAGTTTCATCTGAGTAACGACATCCTGAAGGTTGTTGCTCGTGATTGAGCTTTCACGCATGTCTGTTATCTCACAACATCTGAAAACATGCACGCACTCATCCAAACACGCACAAGCAAAACAAAGACGCTGAAAGGATGGTAAAGTCCCACTGTGTTTCCTCCTGACTGCCTGGTGGCTGCGCAGCCTCCTGCTGAGGTGTACGACTGATAATAATGACAATAGAGAAAGAGGATGAGTGCACATCTTATTTAACAGCCTGTTAGGTAAAACTTCCACTGTGCTTCACTGACAAATCACTCACATTACCACTAATGCGCCCAGCTGACGTGTAGATCAGTTACAGAGCATGTCAGTGTATTCACGCTTCAGGTGCCACAGTTCCACCGGTGAAAAACAAAACCGGTGAATACAGAGAGGAACGGCCGACCGCGAAGCATCTGCATGTGTGCAAAGCAGAGACGTGAGGCCATCGAGCACACGCTGCCACATTCACTGAGCTCAACACAGTAATTACCTCCATTGAGGAGGTTATGCTTTCACTGCCATTTATTTGTCAGCAGGATATCGCAAAGTGAGAATTAGACTCACAGAGGAACAAGAAAAAGCTGTGCTTAGAGCAGCGTAGGAAAATTCATTAAAAATAAATACACAAAAAAGAATTAGAGATGTGGGGATTATCCTGCGATATATTTACACTTTATATGTAGTATAAGTTTTATATATTGATAGCTTTGTACAGAATATGTCCCTTTGTTTATATGCAGAACAAATAAAGAGAATAATGTAAGCACAGAGGCAAAACAAACCTTCTTCCTAAAAGTTAATGCATATTAATGAAGGAAGCGTGGAGATACTGAATGTAAATGAGACCACGTGTGTCCACGGTACATGTGGCGTCTCTGCAGTGAAGCTACTCGCTTGTCACCGCAGTGGCAGCTGTGTAGAGTTGCAGCGAGGCTAAACAGAAACACTTCAGATCTCAGCTGTTTACACACAGAATACACTTTTCCATTCAAATTGTAATCGAGCAAACACAATTAGTGACCGGATGGTGAGATTTTTATCCACAAATCCGGTTTGCCAAAGAAAGGACAGACGTGTTTACAGGGCTGAACCTTTAATTTAGATCCTCACTGACAACTTAGAACACAGCCTTGATACAACATAACCAATCTTCTTGTGTCTGAGCCAAACACATTCAGTGTTTCAAATTTTGTCTTGACTTGTTTGGCATTGGTGGAGGTATGTGCTCAAATGAATGCCCTTGTAATAACACTGGTTACTAACGTGTAATTCATGCCTGCACCCTTGTTTCAGATTAATCGTTTCCAAATCATTTTAATTATTAACACTCAGATGAGTCGGCAGTTTTTGTGCTCTCTTGCTCTTGCAAAGTCAAGCAATTAGGGATGTCCAGCCAGTATGATGAATACACTTATCACCTGGTGAAAGTTAGTCATGGTTTAACTTTTCACAGTCATCAATCTGAAGTCTGCACTTCCTCATTTCCCCACTGATGTTATTTCACTTCATGATATTAGTTCTGCCTGGTCGAATGCGAAACGAGTGAGAAGTTAATTCTATTCATGAATTATCCGCTCAACGAGAACGCAAAGCCACATAAAGTCCAGCATTGCCTGGAAATTAAGGATGGAGACCTACCAAAGTGTGAGTCATTCACACACACACAGACACACACCATCCCACACTAAAATGGTGTGTAAATAGGGATCTCTCAAACAAGTTTTTCCCAATCTTGATACAACGGCACTTTTGGGCATTAGGCGACGGAGCTATATAAAAAAGACACAAGAACCAGAAGCCAATATAAATGACACAGAAGCCAAAGAAACTCGTTATTTGCCTGGGATTTAGTGTCAGTTCAGTACAGGTTCTGCTAGGTTTGTGTCAAACGGTGCAGAAAGAATGATCCCTTTCGCTCCATTGTCTGTGGACACTGCTACACATTTTACAAGCCACTTCTGAGCCAACACATGACTGCTTGAATAATTCAAATCAAGATCCTCAAAGTGCTTAATATCTAGAAACAATCCATTCCGTCACAGGGCAGCACATTTATTTACAGACACACCTGTCAAACTGTCCAAGTACTGCAGCATAGTGGCCCTGTTAAAGCTGATGATGCTAATATTTATACATTATTAAATATAACGACCAATATTATGAATAGTGATAACAATGACACCATTATTAAACATCATTTAACTTCATGCGTCCTTTCGCAAAGTTTGTCATTATGTGATAAATTGCTGGTAAAAGTGTGTGTCTGTGTGCATGTGTTGTGCCTTTAAAATGCAAATGAATTTTTCGTTTGTGTGAGTGCATGCATATATTGACACAATCTGCCAAAATAAAGTTTGAGAATATATTTACAATCTGATATACGTAGTAATAACAGCAGCAAAACACAGAGTGCCAGACTTTGCGATACGAAGTGATGAAGACAGCAACATTTCACCAACAGTGCAGGAGCCCGACGGCTGACACATCATTTAAAAAAATAGAATCTTTGTTATATAATGAAGAGAATTACAGTTTAAGTCCCATATGCATTATATAAAGTGGTACCCAGTGCTCCACACACACACACACTGCCCGATCCATCAAACGTAACAAGCTGTAGGATCCTCTGGAAGTCTCATTTAAACACAGACATTATCAACTTCTCATTTCAAGGCTTGGTGCTCTTACTGCGGACTGACAGCCAACAACTATGCAATGCAGCAGGGCACAGGAGGACATGGTGTTTGTGCGTGTGTGTGGGTGTGAGAGAAAGAGCGAGAGAGAGAGAGACCTGGTGATTATGACAGTATTTACAGTGGGCAGTGCAAAGTTCTCTCTGCAGTGCATTGCACAGATGAGCTACTGTGACTCTGAGCTTCCATCCTGCAGCAGAGAGGAAGTGCAACATTTGGAGGGCAGCCACGCCTCAACTACATCCACGCTTACTGCAAAGTCATGCAAAGAACTACAAATTCATCTGGGCAACATTTACTGAACTAGTGAACAACTGTCACATTTTGGTGAATTAATTCTTTCCGTATTTCCCGAGTATACTCGATTCAGTTAAGATGACATCATCACTGCGAATGGAAGCAAGAGCAGGAAACAGCCATGTGTCTTTTCCATTATAATACAGCACGTTTGCTCATCTGGTCACAAGCAGCAGTCAGACTCAATAATCTTGCCTTGGCTCAACATTTATATCAAATAAATGCTTTTGATACTAAGGCAAAATTAAAATGGATGAGTTAGTAGTAAGTTTTTTTTATAATGGATTAATTCAACAATGACATTTTTAATGAGACATGAATACTTTTACTTAAATATTTTCAGGCACTTTGTCCACCGCTCTCCACTATGTTACACAGAAACAATGAAGGATAATATGTCAAAGCTGAATGTGCCCTCAATGAAAGTCTGGTATGAAAGTCACTAACAAGAGGAAAGAGGGCATTTTGTTTATCTAACATCATGTAATCATTGAAAAACAAACAAAATTCTGCCTTTGTAAAGAGTGCTGTCGTGTGACAAGCGGTACCAATTTCTCTTCAATATTTGTTATGCTGGAGAATTATTTGCAATGAGCATCAAAATCAATTCAATAGTCAAAATCCAAAAGATTCCTGTTACCAAAAGGTGATGGAAAACATTAAGATGGGGAAAAGTAATTGTACACCTATGATTACTATAATTTCCTAACATCAATGTGCTTGTGTGGAACATCAGAAGATGCCAAATGATAAAAGCTTTTATTTCGTTTGCGTTATGAAAATGATTGATGTAGCGCCTTTGTCTAATATTGTGCTTCCTTCATATAAAAGGTGTTATTATTCATTACTTCTAATTGACAAAACTAACACTAATCAAGTAAATTTGAAAAATTCTTCCAACTTCTATTTGGAACGTGCAAATATGTGTTCATATCTGAAAAGATCATCAAAATTCTCTAGCGTGTACTAAATACTGATTACTGATACTGATATACTGTACTGATTGAGCAAACCAACCTGTTTCTAAAAAAGTTCTCTCCATTACATCGTAATGGGTAAAATATGACAATGTTAGAGAGCTTGATTCAGATTCTTTTTCATAATTTATATGCCCCCTTCTTTCTGCTGTGCATAAACAGTGCACCCATCTGTCTGGTTTATCCGCCTGGAAATGCACCACTTTAAATGCAAATTACCTTCCTTTGTAGGGCATCAACAAGCCATAATCCCTCACTGGCTTTTACAGTAGGTAAAATCAGTGAAATGTCTTTCTTGGAGAACAAAAATTCATACACACGTATATAAAGTACATAAAGCTACTTCTTTACATGTAAAAACATTTCAGGGAAAAAACTGATGAAAGAACGGTTGATATAGTTTGCAATATCTACTGCGTAGGGTTTTTTTTACTGTGGTGATAGAATGGAGAAGTTCCAGATATGTGTGTAAACAGCATTTGTTTGCCGGAGGAAAAATGTCAGGTCAATACCAAGAGTCAAGATCTGTGCACTGGATTTTGATTTGGAGATTATTCTGAAAATGTCAATGTCTGTTCAAGCTGTTCTTTACCATCAACAAGAAGATGAAGACATCGGAATGGTTTCTCCGGTTAGGGACAAAAATGATCCTGTTAGGAATGAGCATTATTTTATCCTATCCTGGGATATTTTTGCCAGAAATGTGTGTTGGCGTGATCAGAGCCGTGATGTGGGGCGTCTAGGTTTAAGTTTCCATGTTTCCAAAACGACACATCATACGATGTTGTTTCCCTGTATGCCATACCGAGGGGTCGTCTAGACTACATTAAGTTCTCATTCCCTGCAGCTCTTCATCTAACCAGCTCACTTAAGCATCTTCAAAAGTTTACAAATGAAACTTTGCTGCACTTGTGGTGGCTGCATAACAATAGAGGCAAATTTATGCTTTCTGCATCCACGTGGGAGGGTTGTCTATGTGACGTAAATTTTGCGAACAGCTTACATCAGCCGATATGTGCAGCTGAAAGTGCCGCCTCAAGGCACAAGAGGAAGTAAAAGAAAACTAAAGGAAAAATGTGGCAGTGTTGGCTGTTTCCAAAGTCGGCTGCTCTCTGCCATTTTGTGGCTCAGAGTGATCACCCTGTTATTGATCAAATAAACGATTGGCTCCCCACTCCTCATCGCCATGCACTGAATATTGGGGCAGACACCGAAATGTAGAATCAATGGAACTGAGTATACAGACATTGGTTCTGTCTTCTACTGTCGATGTCATTGGACTTAAGTATTCCTTTGTGGTGGTGGTGGGAAGGTTTCAACTTGCTGAACAGATAAAGGGCTCTAAATTGAGCACACCAGTTTGATTTTTGACTGATATTATGTCATTGAAATGTTTTGATAAAATTCAAATTCAATACATTTGTCCTGTGGAGCACTGATCCGCATGACTTGAACAACCGCACAAGTCACGGAAACGTATGTCATCACGTGTGTCACTTCATTTGGTGCTGAAGATGATAAGTTTGAAAAGTAAACCCGATGGTAGACCGTTGGTTAAATTTAAGTTCTGCTGCTTTTTGGTAATTATCACTCTTTTAAGCTGTTGAAAAGTACAAGCAGGTGCATTGTTGACTCGAATAGGATGGTGTAAAGGGTGAGGTGTGCAAAGCGGTTACCTCGTACTCCTGAGAGAAGCGCAGGCCATCATTGGCCTTGAGCCGCTCGATGTGATCTGCCAGGTCACAGATAGCAATTGGAGGATGCTCCCTCATCCCTGCAGAGAGAAAAGCAGCAGTGAATACATTCATTCACATCAAGACACACACACACACACACACACACACTGGATAATGTAAGCAGAATGCAGATGTTGAAGGCACAGAGTTACTGTTTCAAGAGTGCTATTAGGCGACAGTGAGGTAGCGTGTGCTGACCGTAGAGCTCTTCAGCAGCATGCTATTGGCACACTGGTGATGTAATTATCAACTGGCATGCTGATCGGCTGTGTCGACCCCATAAAAGCAGAGGTGAGAGTAACGGAGTGCTTTGTGACACGATGCTTCTATGTGCTTTATTTTGTTACGCCTCACTACACTTCATAGCCTACCACGCTGTTGTCCGTGTTGGATTTTGCTTGTAAAATACAAAGACCTTTGCTGTTTAAGGGCCACGCATGTTAAAATGTAAATGGATACAGTATCACATCACTGCCCACTGGACAATACATTCACTCAAAATTCCTTCCTTTTTCTCACTCCTGTGACTGTGGAAAACAAAATGAAACGGATCGGTGATGGTATCACCGATCTATCACAACTTATGATTACCAGAGCAAAGAAACTGGAACAAAACCAATTGACCCTGTGGTTTGAAGCCCTTGTTAAAACCTCCAGGCAGTGACATATTATGATTGGTTAGAAGGCAACACTACTGGCAGCCTAACACTCAGAAAAAGCAGCACATTTTGGAATCCTTAAAATTACATTTCTCACTATGGAATATTTAGATTTGTGCCTCACTTACAATATATCACATCAAACTGTACATCCTTAATTAGTCCTAATTTCAATGCTAATTAATAAGCTCAACAATTTCCATGTTAAAGCCTGGAATGTGCCACCAGCACTCTCTTTCCTTGCACTTACGGATTTGTTAATCTAAACGTGACAGCAGGGTGAGCGGTGTAAAGCAGGGAGGTGATGGGAACACACAAGAGTCAAACACAAAAGGAATAAAAACTAACTTGAAGTGTTGGGGCAACTGAGGGCACTGGAACCTGTGGGGGAAGAGAACAGCAGGCAAACACAGCACAGGGCTCAGTCAGGGCAGCATCCAGGAAGAAGAGGGGGAGCAACTGTACACACTTTGATCCTCTGAGTGTATGCACAAGACTGTCTTGCAGCTTTATGTATGTATTTATGTGCCTGTTGCACCAAACACAAAATGAATTTTTCCAATTAACATTCGGGAATAAATCCGAGTCCCTCTGACACAATGGAGTGGAAAGAGATTGTGTGAATGAAATCACAGCACGTTAAGCGTAAAGGGCAATTTGACAAAAGTTTAACATCATGAAAAAATCAAATCAAATCAAATCTGACAACACTAACTGGTGCACTGAAGAAACCAACCATTTGAACACAGTCTACATAGAAACTACTTGGCAACCACGTAGCAGCACATTGGCTCACTGTCTAATTTGGTTATTGTCTCTCTACTGTGAGTAAACACTTAACCCAGCCACTGGAAGCTGGACGATGACAGGGGCAGGTACCCATGTGAAGCTTTTCCACTCAGTCCAGGAAAAGTACGAGAGAAATTTACAGATTCCTTTATTAGTACAACTCATGCCTGTGTTTCCTGCTCCTGATTTGTCAAAAGAAGAGCCAAAAAAAAACAATACTACAGTGGCTGACTGACATCAGGGGCAATTCAAAAAAATTGTTTATCGAATAGATTCTGACTCGCCAATCAGTGCACCTAATCTTGCATTCTGACCCTGACAACAAACATGGCGGCCGCGACATGTAGGAGATTTGGTCTCACACCTGAGGATGACATTTGGGCTGCACTTGCTAGGAGCGCTGCTGTCTTGTTGGGTGTAATAAAAGGAAAACTGGCCCCCTGTCTGTCATCTGTGTGAAGGTTTTCATATTAATACTGACCTAACAGAGATTCCATTTTTAGATCTGGACTGGAGTCCGTCTATTGAGCATGAGGAGTGTCTATGATATGAGTGTGTCTGCTAAAAACAGAATTTCCTGCTTTTCCTACTAGATTTTCCTACGAAAATGTTATTTTATGTCATTATTCGTATACTTCTTGTAATTAACCCAATAAAATAGGCATTTTTCCATTTGAATAACGACTCTCTTATCAAATCTATGATTAAATTTCTTATTTATTAATAACACCGGCCTGAATACACATCGCATATTGACAGTCACAGTTCATATGCATCTGCAGCATCAAATTAGGATTACTTTACAAAGAATTTGCTTTCTACAGCACGATTGTCATGCAGCCCACAGCGTCAGTGGGTTTTGTAAATGAGCAGCAACTTTCAAGCGAAACTCAACCACCTCATGAGTTTTCACAACGAAGGTCAGAGACAAATGAGCTGATGAATTTATTTTGGTGTAAACAACATCTGCCAAATTCCCTCCTACTGATAACAGAGGTACACACCTCCCACCTGAAGGGGAAAAACAAACTATGAGATTAAAACCTCCCACTGAAGGAGAGCAGGGATGGTGAGGACACGAAAAGTGGAGAATTAAATACCGAGAGAGTAATAGAGAATATAAACAAAGTTCAGGACTCATGAGTTTGGATGCATTTCTACAATGTCAAAGTCAAGTTTTGCGTTGACTACATTCAACACACACTTTAGATCGCTTAAGAAGCCGCTATGGACCAAAACATAAGGCCCACTTGCTAGATTAAATATGACTCTGATGGTAGTTACCATAAACACAACACACTATTTTCAAGAAGTCCAACAGTTTCTACTAGTTGCCTGTTCATTTTGTTTCATATTGCTCACTTTGTCATTTAGAGAAAAAAACATCATATTGATAACTATTAAAATAACAGTAAGAAAAATTTTGGGATTTTTGTAATAAAATTGTGATGATATTAAAATTGACATCATATAACGCCTGCGGTATTTTACAGAATCCATAATGCTGTCTTTTGTAGTTGGTTGATGTTCTTAATCACCAGCAGGTGTCAGTATAACGTAACAAGAGTAACAACTCCTACGACTGAAATGTCAGAGAACCTTTTTTTCTTTCTTTTTTTTAGCTTTCCCAGCAGGAAACAAAGCGAAAGATCACAGGAGCTAACAACACTCTCTTGTTCCATTTCAAAATCCTTAATTACAAAATTAACAATTGTGAGTTGCCCATCATTTTGCTGCGCTCGTGCTATATCTGCAGCTTGCTTGACACGCCATAGTGCAATACTATCTGAGGAAGCAGCAGGATTAGAATTAGGATTAGGATTGCATGACATTTTTAAGATCACGCAGTCTGTGATAGAGAGAGAGAAGAGCAAGGGAAAAAAATAAATCTATTTTTAGTTCCTTTGCAGACTCCGAGGCCCAATATTCAGTAAGTCAAGCTCTTATGAAGCACTCAGCAGAAAAAAATTGAGGGCTTTCGCATCCCAAATATGCCATCTTTCTGTTTTGTACTCCACTAAATTCAAGTCCACACAGATCTCATATGAAGTGAACTGTATTATTTTCCAGAAGAGTGCTTTGAGTCACTGTAAATGGCATTGCCTACACTCCACAGTAAATGATGCTATTATCCTGTGATTCTGCAGAGTATGATCAGAGACTGTGAAATGATGGACTGGTAACTACTGCTAAACTTAGCTTTTGTGCTTACACTTTCACATCCAAAACAAAGTCAAATGACTCAGATTTGGCTGTGGACACACTCGAGGTTTTTTCTTAATTCTGGATGAATAATGGCCTGAAACACATCACTTACTGAAGGACCATTTGTTCATCTTATTGGGGGTTAGAATTTGTTTTCGGTTCACGAGGAAAAATCCACAAAGCGACTTGCAGCACAAATAAATATCTGAAACGACACTATGCATCCAAATGGCCAAAGTCATCAATAATTGAATCCATTTCATCAATAATTGTCAGTGCACATACTTCCAGTTCTAAGAGTTCGGGCATTACTGGACTCTAAAGCTGCTTTATCCTGGCACTTTTCTGACCTGATCTGAGGTTGTGGGATGGACAAATCATCCCCTGACTTTTTGACAATGACATTGCAGCAATGGCAGCAAAAATGTATTTTTCTAGAGTCTTTACTCCACAATTTGTGCTACCTTGCCTTTGTTTTTGCAAACTGACAGTTTTCTCACAGATAGAGTAATGTAAAATAAGAACATATCCGTCTCACTTACTACACCTACTACATTAGGTTCATTACTACAAAGCAGTCACTTAGATGAGAGTAAAGTGGGGGGCCTAAATAGATAAGACCACGTTTGTATTTCTCACATAGTGAAGCACTGAAGCCAAGAGGGAACTGTTTCCCCAACTCAGAAATTATTCCCCAACTCACAGTACCTGAGCATTTTTCTCGAGGTCTCAAAAAAAAGGATTTCCAAAGATAATCAGATGCTGCACCCACTGTTGAATCAGAACTATCATCCGTTCGCGATGGCAGAGGAGCAGGAATATATTTATCAGCTTGTCACATTTCTGTTCAATCACGGCCTGATGGAAGCTAAAATAACCTCATGCCTTGCTGGAGAGGATATATAGTATACATTAGTGTTCAAGAAGTGTTATATATCAGATTTTTTTTCCATATTTGACTATGGCCCAATGTGCAGTCATGTGGGAAAACATCAGAACGGGTCATCTGTGGTTCGCATATAAAAAAATAGTCCAATTCATTCATAAACAATGTTGTTTTTGTGATGTTATTTTGGTTGGATTGTCTGTACAAACGCTGAGCAGCTGTGAGGGGAAGTGCACATAAAAAAAAATTTGAAACGAGCATCAATTCCCAGATAGCAGTGCAGTAAGAAATGCCCAATGAGAGAGTTTCAAATTTAACTCATCAGTGTCGTGTTAGTGCTACAGATATGGGAAGGATCGGGGGCATAATAACCCTGAAACTTTGTCCCAAAGAATTGTGGGGGGAAATACTTTAAGAACTCATGGTCCCGATCGCTTTGCTACAACAGTCTGCATGAGTCTGAAATACAGTATATATGAGCTTGTTTGATTTTGTGTTCTATTTTTGGAGATTGATCATCTCAAGCCACTACGACAGATGTTTCAGAATTCACACACACTGCTTTAAGCACAATTTAGTCAGTTTAAAGTACGAGCGTGCGTTCCCCTGTGAATAAATATGGGTCTATAGGCCCTGGGGATTTGGTTGCATACAAATGTGTGTGCGTGTGTGGGTCCATGCCTTGTGTCTGATAGTTGAGTCTTCTCATCTCCACAGGGTCAGAGGAGTGGGCCAACAGTGAGTCCTTTACGCCCACCATGTGCTCATCTTTGGCTGGAGAGGTTCGTTTCCTGAGAGAGTAGAGAAGTAATGAGAAGCTTCATCACGTATCTGCCTTTAATCCTTTAAGAACAAATATTCAAAATATTGAATGCATGTACACTGCACTGTACTGATCGTCTCACTAGCTAGCCTAATGCTCCATTTAAAATGAATTGTGAATGCGTGTCAGTCATGATGTATGTCATCAGTTATCAGTTACATGCACAATAACTGTTTAATTCACTAGACTTTTAGTTGATGATGACACACTTGACCTTTGAGGCCACTTATTTCCTCTGAAAAAATAAATAAGAGGCACTTTGTGGATAATTAATAAAGATAATCAACACATCAAGTATGCTATTTCCCCTCTGAAATTAATGAAAACAACATGCTTAATTTTTGTAGGTTAAGTGTGTAGAGGCAAAGGAAGCACTGTGGGAGGATTGTTTTGGCGGAAAGTGCAACAGAATTAGTAAAATACTTGCGGAACAGAAAAAACACCACACACACACACATACAGATGTCCAAAGGTACTCACACAAAAAAGAACACAAAGATGTCAATGGAAGCTGACGTGTCTGAGAAAATGCATGCTTGAAGACAAGAGAAAAGGGCGTCGTGGTGGCTCTGCCTTGTCACAAAACATGGTGACATCTGACCCAAAAGTATGTTTTATAGATTAGGATGGATGTGCCAAGGCTTCCAGACAGGCGAGTGGGGCAATGTTGGAAGAACAGGAAGGACTACTAACCTCTCTTGTTTGCTGCATCCACAGAAAGCAAAGAGACACCGAGTAAAGGGAAAGAGGGAGAGAGCAGGAGGAGGGATAAAAGTCATGAGCAGCAGGAAATGTCTCACAGGAACAGGAAGTGCACCTGACAAGAGTCGCTCTCCTTTAGCCAGCACGTCACATTGCTAAAGAATTTTAAATTTCTACGTCCCATTGATGTCAACTGATTTTTTTTTACATAATTTTAATTATCAACAATTATCAGTATTATAAAATTAACCTCCTACATCCTTTCTTTTTGATAAATGCTACAGCGTCATCAAGTGAACAGAATGGGCTACAGACTTTATTTCAGAGAACCTGGAAGTCCCTCAATCATCTGTTTTTTTCTGTTTATATTTTAGACATATTAAAAATGGTGAGTGGTCCCGGTACAATGGGTTGTCAGGCTCTAAAGGTTTTAAATATCAAACCATAGTACAAATACACTGAACATATAATCTGCATGATCAGATTATTTGTACCTCGTGCAGACTGATTCGATGGCCAGGCAGAAACCGGGTTTTAAGACTCTACCCTGAGTTTAGTTTAGGTCTAAATCATCAGACATTGATAAAATTTTCACCTTCTAAATGACTCAACATAACTGAATCCCACAGAACATGCATGGTCTAATCCATGCCTGGACTAAATAAAGTGATGCACCATTATAACAGTTTCATCTGAATAGAACTACTGCTGGAGTCATTGAACAAATTAGGATTATTCTGTTCATATCCATAAAACTAGTGTACAAAACCTGGAATATCATTCAAAACAATCAAGGTTGTGGTGCCATTTTCATTTCCTTAAAATAAATATTAAATATTAAAATGCATGCAAGAGAACTATGACAGCAAGAAGGAGAGAAAGACAAAGGCTGTTGCTGTGACCGTATGGAAACTGCTCTCAGCCCCATCAGCAGCGACAGATGTTTAACTCCCAAGCACAGGATAACACGAGCCAACTGCTGTTAGCCGAGCACATCAGGGCCTAGGGGTGCCTCCCAGCACCTTCCTCCCATATTGAGGACCTTTGCCTTTAGGCTCAGCCAAGATTAATATCTGTCTCCAGAACATCCTTAGCTCTGACTGTTTCGTCATCCCTGGCTGTGAGATGTTATTGGCATCTGTTGTGCTTAAGGGAAACCTTTGGATTTTCCTAAAGTGATTGCTCATGTAACCAATTTCAGGCGAAACACTGCACGAGCAGTGTCTTCTGGGGACAGTTCAAATATTGCTGCTCTTTTCATCTGTCAAACTAACAGGTGACCAGATGGAACATTATTCTTTACTGGCATTATTGACAGCTATTCTATTTCAGCAAGTGGGCATCGCAGGAAAAGGATTGTTTAGTTTAGTTTAATTACAAAAAGTAACTTAATGTGGTTGTTCTTTCATATCAGGCACCCGCTTGTTAAAAATCCATATCTGTTCTCCATAATAAGAATGTTTCCTGTTTCCTCTGTCAGACTGACCTCTTGAAAAGCAGAATAGCAATGACGATGATGATGATGAGAATGACGGCCAGCACTGGACCCATCACCCACAGCATCTCTGGGTCCTCACTGTGACGGGCCATCCCATTGTGGAGCTTCACCGTGATCGGCTCAGAGAATGGACTGGCTGCAAATGTCCTCTGCTGCAAATTGACAGAAGAGAAATTTAGTAGTAGAAATTGAAGGGCTGATGAAAATGATCTGTAATGTTGCTGTTGCAAGTTTCAAGATATTGTAGCCTTTTGCACTGATCAAACAGATGAACATGGCCATCCTTCAAAAATGCAAAACAGGTGAAGTGAAATCACATCTATTTGTCCTTTATTCAAAAACAGGAATTTAGAGGATGGTGCAGCCTTTGCCAATGTTTGTGGTTCTAATGCTTCTGACTGCTTTGACTCTTCTGTCTGTCACATTTTTTCAGTTCTTGGCAGGTGAGCCAGAACATTCATTTTTGACATTGGTGGACAAGTGCTCAGTTATAGAGGAGCTTCACATCCTACATTCAGACAGCGAGCTGACAAGCTGCTTTGAGTGCCTAATGGCTGTGTCAGTCATTACGAAGCAGCGGGGAGAGGGAGAGAAAAGTAGAGGAGGGATAAAAGGTGAGAAAGACAGAGACGCAGAGAACAAAATACATTATGCATTTATTGAATGAATCACAGCAAAACTGACATTTTAAAGTGTGTGCAGCTAAACGGCTCCGCGGTGATTGCTTTTGAAAGAAGTGGGAAATGTTTTGTTTCAGTCACAGTTACGAGTGACGTTAATATCAACAAGTTAAGTTCACTGTGTTCAGTACAAGACCCTGCTGAATACAAAAACACCGGGGAAATAAAGACCCCTGCACGACTGATTGTGCTTGTGATTGAAAAAAAACCCAAAAACATACAGACACTAACAACGGACACTGTGCTGTCAGCTCAGATTGCTCACTCAGGTGCTGCTGTTACAAAGTGACCCTTGTGAGTACATGACATCCTCCAAGTAAGACAGGAACCAGGTGCTTTTATCTGCCTCATGAGGTCTAGTTTGACATTTGACAAACTTCTGAACTAAGTAGTCAGCACCAGTGTCTCAGTAGGGATGTTCATCTTGCTGCAGCCTGCTCTTTTGGTCATTGGACACTTAGTACAAAAGCGTTTGTCATCACAGAGCACTATAATGAAACAGTCACAGAAGCTATATGTAAATCTGCTTCTATGGTTAATATTCGACCATTTTGTATTTTATTGATCACTAATCCATCCATAAAGCAAACACTGTTCAAACGTCACCCAGATTTCATGTTACAGAAATTTGTCTTCACATTGAAGGTCTTAATTTTTGTTTATGAATAATCGAATGAAGTTGCATGAAAGCAAATTTGGTCCTGCGTTTTTATCAATTACCCCATTCATCATCATCATTTAATTCCTAAGTCAATACAGAGGTCAGAAATAATGTGCCCACACAATATTTATTCAGCCACAGAACAATCAGTACAGAAAGAAGTGCTTTGTATTAAAAATGACAAGAGAACTCCAGATCAGAGCACCTCAGATGACATGATCCAGCCAGAACAGGGTGGCCTGAAAAATCCATATTGAGCCTCAAAAATCGATACAGATTATTCAGTTCATTACCCTGACTGCTCTCACAACCATCATCGTCATCATCAACGTCATTGTCGTATCAAGTCAATTCTCCATGAGGCTGACACCTATTATCTCTTTCTGGCACTGCACGTTCGGAGCTGTTCATGTCCACTGATACAGAAGTAATCCTAATTCAATTCACAATGTGGGTCTTATTTATACTAGAATTGTTGTTGAATGTGTTATTGAGAAAGATTTCTCTCATTCTTCTCAATATAAGATGCATTCACACATGGTGAAATAGTTGTTTTGAAACAAGTTTAGTCCCTGGTAGGGTCGTCCAAGGCAAATTGGTCCCAGGTGTGGGACCGGATTAATTGGATTGGTTCAATGTGACCTTTCTGCAACGGACTAGACTGGACAGGGCTAGATTCCCAAAATAGAGTGAGGTTAGGACAGGAACTATCCGATGCCAGACTCGTTTGAGTTTGACTTCTATTAAGGAGACATCATGCAGTGGGTGATCAGTCATGTCGAGTGAAAACACAAGAAGAGACAAACTTTCAATAAAAAGTAAACAAGGGGTTTAAATACATTGACAAATGAGAAAGGAGGAACAGGTGAGACCAATTAAGTAATCAGG
>OMNV01009370.1:52137-67778 GCA_900303265.1 Brotula barbata | reverse complement strand
GTGGTCAACAAATGGAAAAGATGAAAACAAGAGTGCAGGGGACTGAGACAGAGGAATAAAAGTTAAATAAAATAAGCTAACTGACCTGTCACCTATATGTATAGTACGTATAGGACATATAAACTCATTAAAAATAAAATGAAATAAGCCATGAGGCCCGTTAAAATGTGTTCAGCGTGATCACCCCCTTTAGGGTCTTTTTATTTTCAGTGCCTCCTGTTCAGAATTCATTCCCGAGGCTCTGGTATTACATCATTATTAGCAGAAGTGCTTTCAAATGGACTGAGCTGTGGTTCCGCTCATTTACACACTCAGTGCCAGTAAAACAAAGATGCTAAATTTACACTTTATGAGCTGCTTAATTCTTGAACATCTTTCTGTTCCAGGTCCTTTGTGTTTTTATCGTTACGTGTGTGGACACGAACAGGTCCTCTGCCGGAAAAGAGATCCAACGATGATCCATTAAAACTTTGATCAAGGAAAATGCTTACTGTAAAAAGTAACAAATTCTATACTGATGACAAAAATCTCGCCCATCATACGTGTCCCTCACTGGTGACGGTACGTTTGGCTTGTCTTGATGTCAGGGGGACTCGGACATTGTCTCTTCACGAGTGAATCTTAAGGCCATGGAGTTAAAAACCTTATGCTATAGAGAGGTGGTGTGTGTGTCTTTTTGCAATCTCAATAATTCATCATAGGAACGGAGGAAATGGCACAAATGTTCAGATCACTGCCAATTGTTGCATGTTGCTGGGGTGCCTGGCAGAATCAGAGATTTACAAGAGACTTACAGATTGTGTGAGACGCAGACCCCTGAATTGAATCTCCTTGCCACTCTCTGACCAGTTTGTCAGTTCAAGCGTACTGTGGCCATTACTATTCAGCTCGATCCACCTCGGTTCAGAGGATCAGCCTATCACAAGTTACATCTGTCTGGACTAGAACAACTTCTGTAGGTTAAAGCAGTTGATGGCATCAAACACACATATCTGCTTCTACCTCTACTCAGCTGACAGCAGAGGGAAAGCCAAGTTTGTAATTATTTTGTTTTTTAAGCTCAAAAACAGAGAGACGGTATGAAAATGACTCCCCTAGAGAAATGTCCTTGAGAATGTAGACTTTGTTAGTGAAAACATAGCAAAGTTAATAATTGTGAGAACGATAAACACAGACAATTGACTAATTTATGGCAACCAAGGTCAATCTCTACCTGAACACACTACAGGCACAGAAAAAGTTCTGTTTTGCACCGTCCCTTTAGGAAAAATACTGCCTACAGCACAGAAAACTTTTTTCTGAAAAATGACGAATTTCACAGCATTCAGAGCCCCCAGATTAACTTTTTGAGGGATATTTAGATCATCTCAGAGGGAAGGTTTGGAAGTGATCAATCACAGCGACACTGCCCGATAGACGATAATACCTCAGGGGTGAAAAATGTGCCGCTGCTACATTTGCAAACCGTGGGTTTGATTTAGAGACCGAGGTGCAAAGTAGAGATGGCAGTTGAATGGCACAGGGAGAAAGAACATTTTCCTTCTGTTTCTTGTGCATAATCTTGACAAAAGTAGGATGTGACTGACAAAATAAGCAGAAACAATGTGTGATTTTAATGTGTTTTGACAGCTCTGTTATTCCCCAGAAATCAGGAGATTTCCTCCTCGGCCAGAGACTTCTGCTCACAGCTTGTCTATGTGCAACAAACTGGACGGGATCCAACACGCTCAGTGTGTTCCCCACAATCATTACTCCCCTCGGCACCACCACTTTGTCTTTTCTCCACGTCTCTCTCTGCACTGTAAAATATCAGAATGCATGACATGAATATAGGAATAGCAGCTTAAGCTTAATGCAAATCTTTCCAGTTGCTGTCATTATGTTGCTTAATTTACTACATTTCGTTGCTTTGTACTTGTGACATGTGCAATGACAATAAAGTTGAATCTAATCTAATCTAATCTAATCTAATTTAATCAACTCGTGTGTGAAGTTACTCCAAAGAAAAAAAAATTACCCAGACTACCCAGTCTGACAGTGATTTTTCCGATGTACCAAATACAAAAAGGATAGTGGGCACTTATTACGACGATGTTGAATCAATTTTGCACCAGCCTCCCATGGAGGACAATCAGATTCAGCGTTGAAATGATCAGATTACAAGTATGAGGTATTTTTGCCCAGAGCTTTCTCCAAGACTATAGCAGAAAAACTGACATTGTCTATACTGACGGGAATACAAATTGTTGGGAATCTTTCTCCCATGTTCACTTTTCTTGTAGTCTGAAACACTCCTTTTTCGTGTAAGATGTCATATAACACAGAGAGTCCTGCCAGTCACAGAAAATCATGAATTAAACAGACACAGGTCCAATCAGACATACTCATCACTCTACCCTAACTCAAATCTAAGGCACGGTGGTTTCTAACATTTTTATATTTTTTTCAGTGTATGCCTCCCTCCTATGTGATAAACTCTTTCCCTTGCACACCATCTGAGCTACTCCCTCTCCAATGACTGCAGCATTTTATTTTTTTTACCTTTGTAAGTACGTCTGTGCATTTCCCTCAGGCCTGCCCCCCCCCCAACCATCACCAATGTTATCCCACCATTAAGCTCCCTTCCTCTTTTCTTCTATCTTTTCTGCTCACCTCTCTGTCACTCCCACAGGGCTCTGCATTAGGAAGAAGACGCCATTCGCCCTCACTATCCTCCCTTTTTTCTCTGCTCTTAGTTATCACACTGTTTATGTGGCCTTTTTCTTTTATCCAATTTCACACGGCTCAGCTTGTTTACCAGCAACGGGTGCCACAGAAAGCCGCAGTGCCCTTTCGCTTCAGTCCCCCCCCCATCCTTTCTATTCTCTCTCCTCTTTCCTGTATTCTGCCAACAGCATTGTAGTGGCGATAGAAACTCAGCTTACTTCCCTTATTTATAATGAATGTGATTAAGCATCTATTTTTGTAGGGACTAGAATCACAGTGTGTTGTTCACGGAATCTGGGTGTGGCTCCTGGTGTTCTGCTCTTAATGCAATGAAAATGTCCTGTTTAAACTTAAAACTCTCAACAAAAAGCCTTAAATGGGTGGTGTTAGAGGAGCAAGCGGAGGCATTTACCATATAATTGAAATTTTGTGTGTTTGAATGACCTCCAGATGATAATTAAAGAGAATTGTTTCAGCCAACACTGTCAGAATGATTTAAAAATGCTATTTATCAGGAGACAAATCCCACTTCAGGTTCATGAACACAAGGCATTATGTAACTGTCCCTCTCAATTTCTTACTGTATACACATTTTCTATGAGTTCACACAAACTAATAGATACATTTTTAATAATTTGACACAAAACAACTGTCATTTGTAGCCATTTGACTTGATTCAGCTCAAACGTAATAAAAAAGTTTGTACACTGCAAATTGGAGTTCATTTTCTGCTTATGTTTCGCTAATTGGCCGTCACAGTCATGGGAGTTATCACGTTTCCTTAATCCATCACAGCTCCACGTTAAAAGGACACGCTAAACCAGAAATGACATTGCATGAAACAACAAAACAGCAGGCCAGTGAAAACGTGCTTGAAAAGCGTGCACCGTATAGTCTTCATGAAGGTGTTATGCCACTTCATGCCAATGGGGGGTGCCTGTTCCCACACCTTAACACAGAACAGTAAAGCCAGTGGTTACACACAATGGCCTGGCCACGTGTAAACTCCACACTGAGACGACAACAGTCCTCCTGGGACTCGAACCCACAAGATTCTTGCTAAGGGGCAACAGCGTTAATCACCACTCCGCCGTGCCGACATCGTTATTCAGTTGCTACCTCAACTGTCAGTCATGTCTCATGTTCTCAGGTGGGAGGAGTTGTGGAAGCAGGACTGGGGTGCAGCAGGCAATAAGGGGAGTCAATCAAATGTCCTCAGTGATTCCTCACACTCCACTATGCTACAGACTGCTGCGCCCACAGTATCTCTGTGGTGATGCACGGAGATTAAAATAGACTCCATCTGCTCATATGACTCTGGTTTAGTCAGCAGGATTTGTAGCCATAGGATTAAAACATAATGGTGGCTTTTGAGATGTGCTGCTACTGGCCGGATTAACGATGATTCATGATAAACAAGATAAATGAATGTTTTATGACATACAGTTTGTTATTAACACCCTTGAGATAACAATACTAAACATGTGATAAGCCTCTATATTTGGCTACTTGGGTGTGAAATTTTAAATCCACCAGGCACATCTGTTCGAGGGAGGATATTTGTTCCCCATTGACACAGCTTAGTCAATATCTTGGAAATGTGACCGTAACTCCTGCCTCACTCCTTCCTCTACGTGGATCGAGCACTGTTGGAAATTCTGATCTCAGGAAACAACACAGCACTTGAAATTAGAGGAGAAGTGAAACACCACAACAAACAACAAGCCTGACTCCTGTGAATGACAGCTGAGTTATAAGCTGGGATCATGCCCTCGCTGGATGAGAGCTGCGCTGCAATTGTATGCACGACTCAAGAATGGGATTCACATCACTGCAGCCAGAAGGACTGTTCTTTTGCTCCACAGATAGAAAACACCAGGGAGGGGAAAAATGACATTTATTCCTCACTGTTTATTCAGTGGAGTGCAGTCTTTGGGATACACACCGCGTTTGTATGTATTAAAATATGACCCGCTGGGTAGATATAAGTTTTTTAATACAGTTTTAAAAGGCCAAGAACGCAGACAAAACACCTATAGATCCACATATTAAGAACCCACCCACTTCCCCCAGGCATTCCCTCTTTCCTCTGCTTTAGTTTTATGATTTATTAAAGGGCAAGGGTTGTCAAGCTCAGCACTGTGGAACCTTTATGACATGGCACCCCTCCATACACACCACACTGTAACTTACAACTTAAATTCTGTCTAATAATTAACCTTTCCATTCCCTCAGTTGAGCTCGGTCCTGTGTATATTATCACAAAATCAGCATGGCAGGCTGGTCAAGATGACCTCTGGGGGCAGTAAAGAGTGAAGTATGCTTCATGTGACGGAGCCAGAGAGCCACAAGTTGACGTACACCCTCCAGCCAGACTATTCAGGGGCGAATGGGAAAAAATGAAAGGCTCTAAATGTGTATGTATCGTCTCATGTTGGGCTGCATCCGTCTGATGAAGCAGTTTGAGGCCTTGTTTGTGTTGCTGAAGGCTTGTTCACATTCACTCCACCTAGCTGACAATCCCAGTCCAGGCCATTTATTAGCAGCAAACAAAGAAATGCTGCTTCATTGTCTGTCTTTGAGTCATTCTGAATACAAAAATGTTGCATTTTGCAACCTTTGACAAAGACTTTGCGTTCATCTTACGGTTGTATCTCAAGTTATCTTATCTCATCTAAGGTTGTGCAGAACGTCTCTCTTCTCATATTCAATATAAACACTAATAAATGTAACAGGAAGCCATAAATGACAACAACAATTTGTGACTATAATAGTGCTGTCCTGGGACAAACCAAGTCAGTCAGAGATGAGATCAGTTCCCCAGCATGCATCTGGGCACACTTCTTGTATAAAACTTGACATTCATTCGCTGTTCATTGATTATGGTTTTAGTTTGTTTTTTCTGTCTCTCACACAGACTAGCTTCCAGCACTTATTTATTTACATCTGAATTAATGAATAGACGTTGCCACTACTCACAGACTCGTGGTTCTTCAGGTCAGCCAGGACAAAGCACCGGTACTGCTGCTGCCCGGGCAGTGGTTTGTTGTAGTATCCATTGTATTTCTTCTCATCGCCGAGAGTAAAGATTTCAGGCAGTGTGTCCATCTTGGCAGCGATGTACGGCTGCAGGATGTCCTGGCTCTGTCTCTTCTTTCTCTGCAGGCTGCTGTCAGCACCAACCTCCAGGAGCTGCCACAAGAAGCACAAACAGACTCTGAAACAGGCACGCCATGAGTTGGCAACAGACTGCAGCATGTCCTGATAACAATCAAATAATTCCAAACACTTACTGGTCTGTGTGACAGATTGCTCTTTTTGTTTCTGCCCACAGAGGAAGGTCAGCGGTCAGACTGAGTAAAACACAAGGCCTCATGTCTAAGCCATACATACTGCAGAGCTTTACTGTTTGTGACTGTAACTGGGCACCGAGACCCAACCTGGGATCTGAGTCAGGTCGATCCAAATAATATTCAGGCTAATTGGTTTAGGTTGAGTGTTATTGTTTTGGGTGTCAGGTCGGTGCGGCTAGCTGAGTCTTATACAATCACTTCCTCCTCTAACAAATTCTCTAATGTATTTACTCATCAGCAGAGAAATATATCAGATACTGTGTACCCACTATAGATTATGACTTTGGAGAAAGCTCAATAGTTTGCATTGAATGATAGAATCGAGGATTAAAGTGAACCGTGAAGAACACTGATTTCTAATGGTCTAGGTAACATTTGAGAAATGTTCAGGGCTGCCACAATCATAATGGTTTTGGACATTTGTTTTCTTTGATAAAAAAGGCATTTATAAGGTAAACTGGCAATGGTACCCAAATAATATGACCAGTTTGTGATGTTGTGGTAATGCAACATAAAGATGACTTTATGTCAATCTTTGAACAATAAAGACAAAGAAAAAGCCAAAAACATCAGCTGGTTAGGACCGTGCCACCTAAAAAGCAAAAGATCACATCGCGGCATAACCTCGCTGCAGGAGAGACAGCTGCACACTGACACTGATGGCATAAATAGTTTAAAATGGAAAAATAGTGTAAATGACTTTAAGGAAGAGCCACCTGCCAACTTTCTTTGCACACAGCTGGAGGATCACTTCCCATCTGCTCACAAAGTCCAGAGAACAACCACTGGGGTCTTGCCCACATTCTCTCTCTCTCCTCCTCTCTGCTTAGCAGTATGAGTAGGTCTTCCATGTGCACCCTCTTTGGTGATTCCAGTGCATCACCCAAGTCGTGACTTGCATTTGAATTTAATAAGCATCACTACAAATAATATACATTACTTTTGAGATAAACAGCAGAAAATATCCTACCTATTTTAAGTATCTAGTTCAAGTATCACTGGGTCTTGTTCACGAGTGAGGACAAGATGGAGCGTGAGATGGACGGACGGATTAGTGTGTCTGAAGTCCTACGTATGGTGTACTGAACTGTCGTGGTGAAGAGGGAGCTGAGCTGGAAGACGAGGCTGTCAATTTACCAATCGATCTACGTTCCTGTCCTCACCTATGGTCACAAGCTTTGGGTAGTGACCGAAAGGACAAGGTCGCAGATACAAGTGGCAGAAATGAGATTCCTCCGCAGGGTGTCTGGCCTCACCCTCAGGGACAGGGTGAGAAGAACAGATATCCGGGCGGCACTCGGAGTAGAGCCGCTGCTCCTTCGCATCGAAAGGAGTCAGATAAGGTGGTTTGGGAACCTAGTAAAGATGCCCCCTGGTCCTTGCCCTGGGGAGATATTCCGGGCACATAAACTTAGGAGAAGGCCCCGAGGAAGACCCAGGACAGGCTGGAGGGATTACATCTCTCAGCTGGCCCGGGGACGCCTCGGAATCCCCAAAATGAGTTGAAGGACCTGGCCGGGGACAGAGAAGTCTGGGCTGATCTGCCACCGCGACCCGGACCCGGATCCAGATAAGTGGCAGAAAATGAAAGGATGGATGGATCAAATGTTTCCATTATATTTGGCACTTTTTGTGAGAAGACCCTGTGACCTCCAGGTCTACAGTTTTAGCTGCTATATATACAGCATATATATATATGTATAAGGATCTGATGGAAATTCAAAGAGTTGGATCAATTTCATTTCGGATAGATGCCATTCCGGAAGGCCGGAGTTTATGTTCAGATAAAGGCCTTTCACTTCTGGATGCACTTCTGGAAGTTTAGCGCTCTGCATAGTTATAGCAGATGGATGCTGCTCTTCTAACTGCTGTGACCTTCAAAGGGTGTACAAAGGTTCATGCCTTTATTAGAGAAGCTCAGGTGTTCCATGTAGAAGTGTGTGTGTGTGTGTGTGTGTGTGTTTGATAGGTCTTTCTCAACCATCTGCTTTCTATCTCCCTGCCAGCCCCTCATAATTGTGATGGTGGCTGTTTTTTTCAGAGCAAATAGCAAAAATAGCATTTTGTGCCTGCCAAATGCCATAGGAGGAAACATGTGTTTGTGGTAAAACAAGATGCACTATATCTTTCTGCAAACCTCTCAAGCTGTTTATTGATGTTGCTTGGTAATCAAAGCCTTTCTGAATCAGCCGCTGACACGGCAAAAATTGCAGAGGTGCTCCTAAATCAAAATACTTGATCCTATTTATGCTGCATATTGACCCATTCTAAGGGCAGCCACTGAAAACTAGATTGATATGAGGCATTAGTCTTCACACACACACACACACACACACACACATACACTAACCTCGTCTATGTCGATGTCTTCAGGGTTTTCCCATCTCCTCAGAGAAGCTGGGGTGACAGGAACAACCACTATGTAGAACCATCTGCATAAAACATAGAAACACATCTGTATTACACACACAAGCACACAGTTTACACCCCTCACCCTGGTGGCTTCACATCGTGGAGTAGGCATTTGGTCATGGAGGGTCAGCACTCACTCAAAATTGTTGTTAGAAATCACCAAAAATGCCTTCTAAACAAAGGATCCTCTACAGTGAGCACAGTGTTGTGTGAGCTGCTTCTACAACTCATTATGAAAATAGAACAGCACGGCAGTGTATTTAAGCGTCTTTGTGGAATTTATGACATTACCCTGCAATGCAGCAAATTTAGGCTACTTTAAGACAGGGTGTTGCTGTGTCAGTCCTAAAATCTCCAGAGAACAACCAGACACTGCAGCATCATAGGCTCATTTACAAAAGTGGAGAGTAAAGAAAACAATTAACAGAAAGTAGTGTGGGATATTTTGGACATTAAGTGTGAAAACACAGACACTGCAGGACCCCTGGGGAGGAATTTGTTTGGAAATAACCGTTTAAATGGTCACTTCTGAGGGCATTTTAGGTAATAATTTTAGATTTTATAAAACTCAAACAATATACTAGAACTACTGGAACTCTGGTTATGGGATATACAGTGTCAGTCTGTATGTATATTCTTTATAAATATTACATCAATAATGTTTTAATGTAGGACCCACAACCCATTATTTTGCTATATTTAGTTTGGAGCAGGAGAGTTTAAAGTAGGAGATGATTTGCCTTCAGGGATGGGCATGACTTAAATTCAGTCTGGATCTGTTGGTTGGGCAGACAATACCGCCCCCTTCGCCACACACACACACACACGCACAAACACACACATCTGTATGCTATATCTCATCCCGGTGACGTATTGCTGCTCCATGAATATTTTCTAAAACCTCTTATGTTCGGCCCTCCCTCCCCCTCTTTAAACTCCGGCAGGGGTTTGGCTCTGGGGCTGATGTTTTCTCAGACTTTGGTTCACTTCTTAATGAAAAAGTCTTGGCTGTTTTTTCTTTCCTTCAGCCTTGGTTCGCTTATTACAGCTGACTTGTGGGCAATTTCTTGAGAGAAAACAAACACTTGAAACACAATTAAATTCAAGTAATTTGCAGTGCCCATCTCCCAGGCTAGGATGGGTAATAATAACAATAATAATAAATGACAATCTGAGTTGTAGCCTTTGCCTTAGAATTCCTATTGCTGATTAATGGTGGTTTTAAAGTCAGCTCTTAAATAAATTGCTTTCTAGTATCCAGGGAGCTCAGGGGTAATAAGGGTTTGTGTTAATATGGCAATGTGGTTATGGGATGAAAAGGAAGTAAATAAACCAGGCTTGTAATCTTTGGCAAAATGCCCCCCATGCAGACAGTCTTATGGTGGAGCTAGTTAATAAAGTTCAATTATATACACTTAATCTACAACTTTCTGTGGTTCTAGCAGGCTGAGTGAGCATCTTTCTATACCCCCACGGGGCATCTGACTGAAGGAGATTGAGGGACAGAACAATCACCTGTCTGAGGTGACACTTCAGGCAGTGGACATTTGAGACGAGTCATTTCAAGTTGTTGTGGGGATGGGCAGTTCAGGTCATGAACACTTTAAAAACAACTGTTCATTTAGTCAAACCTCCAGCATTTTATCCGCTTTTGTCTCTGCAACAAATACATCAAATCGTTTAAAGAAAGCCATGATTCATGACCGTTGAGTTATGGCCATTTACACGTACCGTGTTCTGCTTGATCACTTGGAATTAATATCGGCATGTGACATCTAAATTTGATTGTGATTGCACCAAGTGTTATGGCCGAGAATCATAATAAGGCCTGTTTGGGCATGTCAATAACACAGAGATGGTGCCGGATATCAGGCTCATGCAAATATGTAATACATTTGGTGAAGTCATCATTTTCTCATCAATTACTACAAGTACTCATGTTAACATCAAAATTCTATTCCCGGCTGTGAGAGACATCCATATATGTGAAACAGAATTTCAAACTGGGTGGTAAATAAAAAATGTATATCCATCTTTTTACTGGTATTGATGTGGGTAAAACTGTTCCACCAAAGATCTCCTTTCAGATCCCAATGACACAATAGATCATAAAGTTTAACAGCATTGACAATAAACGAGCACAGACCTGACATCGGTGCCTGCAGGGACCTTGGGCAGGCTGATGGTCAGTTTTCCTCCCTCATCCACATCGTGCTGGTATTGAACTGGTTTCATCTTCAGCAGGTCTGGAGCGGTCCGGATGGAAACCTGCTGCTGGAGACCTCCAGCGCTGTTCCCACGACTCATCAGCGTGAAAGAGTAATCTGTGTCAGGCTGTAGCTGGGTGATCAGCTTCCTCCTCAGGTTCCCCTCAACCTCCAGACTCTGCTGGTTGTACAGGATCTACACAAACAGAGGCGTAACTCTATGAAAGACTGGAAAATACTGTATTCCAGAATCCAGCATCATCAGGGCTGACTTTGAGTACGGATTGTTTACTATTATCCAAACCAGAACAAATAACAATTCAGATTTCAGAGAACCGTCCAACAATGGCACATTAAAATTAAAAAGCTTACAGAAAGTTACATTAAAGTTTGTGATACCCTACAGTTAAGGGGTACTTTGAGTGACAGATTCCCATATTATAACATCTGGACTGATGTTCATACATCTGTCCATGCATTATTGTCAGCTGTTAGCAATGTCATAAAAAGGAGCGATAAAATTGCAGTGCAGCGAGTTTGAGGAAATGCCGCTTGGATCACTGACCAATCAACTGTGCCACATGGCCTGTTTTGTGACAGTGGTGTTGTGGTGTTGGAAACCAAGGTGTGACATAATATTTAGCTAATGTACAGTTATCTACCCTCCCCTCTCTACTTTATCTTACCATCGAAGCCACACTAGCATGACTGACAAGAAACAGATCCTTTGAAAAACAACCAACCATGAAGTGCAGTTACCAGCAGAATTTAATATAGAGGGGATTATTTTCATAACAATTTATGGAGCAGCTCACTGGATAGGGAGTCCAAAAGTTTAAATGGACACAAAAGTTTCCCAAAGTACGAATTATTATTGTTAATTATTGCGTAGGTTACGTTGCTTTCACACCTTTCGTCATTGTTGTTATTACTTTCTGCAGAATAAGAAAATCTTGAATGGTAAAAGCAATTTACTTCAGACTGATTTACATTTAAATAGCCGTTGGTCGTGCTCCGAGGTTTAATTATTATCGTATTCATTTAAGTCTTTCATTTTTATTATTACAATGACCGGTTATGCTAGAAATTGTACATGGATGACCACTCTTTTTTGGATGCTGTGACAGACTGATTTCAAGGTTTTTCTATGTCAGTGGGACAGTACGAGTGTTCATATGCTGGAATCGCAAACTGGTTTTACCTTGAAAGGTGCTTGAGATTTGTAAGTTTCTGGCACTTCCCAAGTCAGCAAGACCGAGGTTTTCATCACAGACTTCACGCCAAAGTTCTTGGTAAACTCTGAGGGAAAATGAGGATAAATAAATACAAAATGACTTGGCACCTGAGCCTCTTTACCATGCATTCATTATCTCAAAAAGAGATCCTTGCATCCCTGCTTGAGGGCTTAACTCAGGCTAAAATAAATCTGAAAATACATCTGAATCCTAAAAAATCCTGCAGGATTTAAATTCTTGTAAACCCAAATCTGACTGCTGCCAAACACTTGGTGACTGACATTATTTAAATCCATGTTGTGAGTATCTACAAACACCATCCATCATTTTTGTGAACAGGCTTTGCTAATAATTAATCATCAGCTTTTTATCTGACGTGTGACTTCATACATAAATCCCTGTTACTTTAACATAACCTGACAGCTTTTCAACATTTTTAAATTAAGCTCAAATAATAATAATACAACAAAAAGAAACTAAAAAAGTGGAGGCACACACTAGCCAGTATAAAGCAACTATATGAATCATATATTGTTAGAAGGTGAGAACAAAGTCCACTGTTGTGGGCACTTTAATCAATCACTGAGCAACTGAATACTCAGCTACATTATAAATCATCTATTCTGCAATCTAAAGTATTACCTGATATAATTGCTTCTGTTTGAAATAATTGGATAGCAGAGTCCAGATTAATTTGGTTTGTGAATCAATACAGCAACAGCACCACAATAAAAATCTGAGCACTGTGGTATGGCTCAATGTGACATTGATTCCCAGACTCAGTATTGCATTCGGAGCATTTCAGAGGCTAATCCACCCAGCTATGGGATACTGGTGTTACACTTCACAACACACATTTAAGTGACAAAAATCACAGCAAGAAATGCTGGGACAAAGGAACAAAACAAGTTAGTTTGAATAATAATCTGCATAAATGCACCTGTGTTGTGTAACATATGTCCAACCGCTCAAAGCATTTTTCATTCATGCTCTAAAAGGTGTAAATACACAGGGCACCTGGATTATAAATTAATGAAATATGCTTGTTCTCCCTTAACTTGTGTTTTGAATTATACGATCACACAACCCAGATGTATCGTAGTGTTTCTGTGTTCTGATCAAATGGTTCTACCTGGCATGGAGATGGACATGGTTCTGCTCTGGATGCTGGGGCTGATGGGCCCTCCTCCTTTGCTGGTGAAGGCTCGGACTCTGATGTCATAGGTGGTGTCAGGCAGCAAGCCTTGCAGGGTCATGTGTGTCTCTGTGGTGATGTTGGTGTTGTTGTGGTGACTGTTGATATCTCTGTACACGATGAGATACTTGACAATCTTTCCGTTCCTGTCTGACAAAGGAGGAGGCTCCCAGGCAAGCTTGGTGGAGGTGGCGGTGAGTCCGACCACACTCAGATTCTGCGGGTAGCTGCTGGGGATGTCCTCAGGTGTGGTGATCTCCTTCATGTATTCCTCTCCGTTGCCTGCCCGGTTTTTGGCACAGAGTTTGAAGATATAGGTGGTTCCCTTGTGCAGACCAGTGACTGTGAAGTGATCGTCTGTCTTTCTGAAGTCTTTGATGGTAAAAGCCTCCTCCTCGGCCCTCTTGTACTGCAGCTGGTATCCCACATGCTCCCCTACCATCTCCTTCGGGGGCTGCCACTGGATGAGAGCCGTGTTCCCTATGGTGGTGCTGATCATCATAGTAGGTTTACCTGGAACTGGAAACACAGAGAAACAGTGCCAGGCTGGGGATGTAAAATAGGCCTTTATACTGTTCTTCATACTTGATCAAGTTCAGATGTCGGTCAACATCTCCCTGCACTAAGTTGTATTGGTGTGCGCCCTAACTCATACATTCATAAGTGTATAATTTTATTAGTTGGTAAAAGTTGAAAATTTCCAAGAGCAATAAAGAAATAGACCTGCTCCTGTTGTGGTGACCACCTTGGCCTTGCTGCGAGCACCATCGCCCTTGGTGGTGTATGCAGCCACAGTCACCGAGTAGGTTGTCTCTGGTAGCAAACCTGTTATGATGGCCTCCTGGGTGTTGGAGAAGGAAGGATGGGGAGAGAGAGAGATGGAGAGAGAGAGAAAGGGCAACAACATTCAGGTTCAGACAGCAGCCTTGGTGGAATGTATGAGCAGCCACACATTTGACAAGTCAAGCAAACACAACACGTGTCAAGTTCAACATTTACAAAAGTCCCAGGACGCCTGCACCTCTCTTTGGAGAAAAAAAGTCAAGGGAGTGAGGTCAAGAATGTACTTAGAGAGAGCTCTGAAAGAGGATGTTTTCCTGGTTTGTGACTGTTGCGTAGTTATAGCAACATCGGCTACGAACAGATAAGAAAATACTTTTAATGTCCGTACCATTTTCAATTCAAAAATGGCATTTGTACAGTAATATTTAAAAATACTAAATTCACAATATGTGGCAAAAAGCTGCCTTCTCCTTTTCATGAGTATTACTAAACCATTATTTTCCAGAGAAACATATTACATCCATTATATTTTGATTGGTTTGATGTAACCTTACTCATTTTCATACAAAAAAGCAATAAGTTATAAATATTTGCCTTCAATATAAGTAGCTACTTTTTTAGAGCTTGTAGCTTAACTAACTTTAGTAAGGTCTAGCTTTGCTACTCCTCTAAATAATTAGTAGCTTGAAAAGTTAGTGTAGCTTAACCAGCTGTGCACACGCCTATGGTGTCATTTAAAACATGCATAGAAAAATACATAAAAAGTATGCTTTTACTCTTATGTCCAGACATGATTATGAATATAAAAGACTAAAACACTGAAGAAATACATGTTTGGGACATTAATGAATGGCTGCCACAACAGTGTGAATGTGCCAAAACAGACTATCTCCCCCAGAAGCTTTCACTAAATGTAAGAGGTGTTGATGCATTACAACACCATTACAGCTGCATAAAACATTGGTCTCTGATATATTTGTGGCCTCAGACTTGCTGTGGGCATGAGACATGGCTTGAATCTTTTTCAGATTATTGTCTGTGTCCTGATTGCTCTGCTGAAGTTTATTCCACAATAATCACCAGCTGAAAATGCGTTATCCTGCTAATTATATGGCTGCTTATCAAGTAAATTAATAATTTCACAGAGTACATTAATTTTAAATGAGTGTATTACTGGTACTTGAAGAGGGAAAAAAATGTGGTGTTACCTCTGTTGTTGCAGCAAATGAACAATATAATGAAATACTGCTACAGTTTCCAACTTTATATCAGTTTTCAATATAAACTATGTAAAGTTTGGTGTAAAATGCAATCAAAATTATATAATCCTCTATTGTAGATTTGAACAAAACACAAATGTGTTGTAATGCATTTAAATTAAATAACTCCCTTTGATTTAGTTACCATTTTGAACAGTACTTCCAGACTGTGGTCAATAAGTGACCTAATTGGAGACGAAACAGCCAGTCAGGATTACTTTCTCCAAGTCTGTGATTGGCGTTTCATTTGTAACGCTGCACAAAGTTGAGCGTGTGTTGCAGAGCAGAGATCTTGAGAGAGTCAGGGAGACACTATGAGAAACTTCTGTGCTCAGAACATCCAACTCTACGCTCTGGAGTGAGGTACAAATATAACACCATACTCCTGGGCGATGACATTCTAACCACAAGAACACCGATAACAATAAATTGCATGTTTTAAACACAACAACTCCTCTTTCCATGTGCCCCACTGTAATTTTTTTTTTTTT
>OMNV01009370.1:38278-52117 GCA_900303265.1 Brotula barbata | reverse complement strand
GATTTTTTTTTTTTTCTTTTAGAGTTTTTTATTTTTCAGCCATTTTCAAGTCTGGCAAATCAGAGTGCTGTACAATTTCATGCCTCACATTCACCCATTCATACACCAACAACCAAGGTAATCATGCAGCACACCAACAGGAGCTCAAACCAGCAACACTCTGATTATGGCCCTTTTGTTTTGGGGTACAGCTGAAAGAGTTCAGCAGACATATGGAATGGAAAAAAAGGCTCCCATGGCAAAACTTTAAATTGATGTGACGCTGACTCACCGCTTTGGGCCTCTGGGATGAATGCTGTACCATGGGCATTGATCAGAAAAGTGAGTCACTGTGAAAAGACTGCATCGATTTTTCCCTGGGATGTCAAAAACACTACAGTTGAATTTCCCAAGTGGCAAGTGTTTAAGGAAAATATTAGAAATATGCTGAAAGCTGTAAAACGACTTCCTACAAACAAACTTCAGACCTCAAATGTAAGCCTTCATATCTGAGGTATCCCTAGACCAGTGATGGTTGAAGTATTGTTGACTACTGGCTCAGAATCATCCATCCATCTGTTATCTATAATACTTATCCATATCAAGGTTATCCCAAGGTCTTTGGGTGAAAGGCAGAGTACCTGAACAGGTCACCAATCCATCACAGTGCTTGGCACATAGAGAGAGACAGACAATTCAATCATACTGCCATTCACATCTATGGTCAATTTAGCTTCTCCAAGGTGGGAAGAAACTCAAAGTACCTGGAGGAAACCCACTCAAATATTTCTCTGACAATGAACACAAAAAAATATTAAGAATGGGTCCTGGGGTCAGCAGAGCAAAGGAAAAAAATGAAACAATAAAGATATTTCCTCTGCTGCTAAGTCAGTGGCTTGGACAATCAAATCTTCTCCCTTTAGTCACACTCGCACACTGTTTACTACTGTGATGACTTCACATCCAGCAGAGTTGTGGGGCTTTGGAGGTTTGGTGTAGGATTTGTCACTGCTGGGTAAGTCTTACACAAAGATGACCCCCGTCTGCCTGGATTCTACTGTCAAATACACTCACAAGAACTGGATTCAGCTTGAATTAATAAGCAATCTCAAGCTTTTATTGATGAGAGAGCACAGACAACAATGCTCTCTCCTACAAGGGTTCCACTTTTAATGAAATAAAACAATGGCATGGATGCAGTAAGAGAGGTTCAGCAAGAGACAAAATATGGACTCCTGTGGACAACATGGATAAATTAAGAAAAAACAAAGGCCCAACCTGTAATAGACTGAGGTTGGATTTCAGTTCATGTGCTCCCTCTCACCTCATCATTTTGTCACGTGGTGATTATGAGCTAATACGATGTCTGCTTGGATCCACCATGTGCATATTGATACCATATACTGACCCAGACAGACCAGAGAGCTGAACGTGATAAGGACCTGAACAGGGTCAGGTCTTAGTTAGTAGTAGTTAGCAAGGCTTCAAAACCAAAGCTCCACGTCACACTGTCACACCTTCACGCCACCAAATCCACTGCAGAGACAAGCCACACAGCACACAGGGAGATGAGTAAAAATAAAAAGGGATTCCCTCTTGACTTCTTGAATGGTGAACATCCTGTGTGATGTGGGTGTGTGACACCAGAATTAGAACAAAAATGAAAGAAAACAAAAACTGCCTCAGGGATGGATATAAGGATGAAGAACATCAAATGTGGAATAAAGGTGGAAAACAGCTAAATGAATTTCAATTTCAATTTTCTCATCTTTTTTACCTTTATTCTTTTGTCTTCCTTTCTTTCCTGGTATCCTTTATTCTTCTCTTAAGTCATTCATGATTTTCTTTAACGCGTGTAAAAATTCTGTATCTAATATTAACTGGATGGAAAACGGAAGAACGGAAGAGCTTGATTTTCCCACATCAGTAAATTCATTCTACTTTTCTGTACACATGTTGTCAATGATATTTTCCGTTTAATTACCCCTGAAGTCATGGATTCCAAGCACTTCTTTGACTGCAGACACTACAGTGATGTGTACGATACATCTGCACTAAAAATAAGACCTGTTTGGGTACCTGCTGGACAATGTGTCCCTTTTCTCAGCTCATAGTGACATCAGGTAGGGAAAAAAAATGTGTTAGTGCCCACACACAAAGTGGTAGAGGATATGACAGAAAACACACTGCCCACAGCCCCTTTCCACCCAACACACACTGCAGTTACTCACGTAGTCTGTGGAGTCTTCATCCGCCCACTGATAAAAAGGACAGATTGGGAGAGGAGTCACAAAAGAATACAGGACAAAGAAACTTCACTGTTTCTCAGTCGAACGTACTGCCGCTGTGCAGATTATCAGTATTCAGGATGATTAGTGAGCAATAAGCAACAAGCATGTCTGAGGCCTCCTGTCGGAACACCTGACTGTGTTGTTGTCTGTGACAACACATCATTTTTTTTTTTTAAATCTGACAAAACATGTTGTTTTTTTTTCTAATTTTGCCCGAGTCGTTCCATATCTTCCTGTGACTGATCAGTGTGTCCAATCACACATTACAACTGTCAACCTTGATCTCAGTTTCTGTTTCTGACATTATCTTGTCAGGATTTAATATTGTTTTTTAGGCTGCTGCTGCCTGGAATCACTTTAAACTCAAATCTAATCTTTCTCTGTACACAGCGTCTTTGTGCTGCTATTGTGTGTTATTGGTGTTGTCCTTATTTGTCCTTGTTAGTGTCTTCTTTGCTTGCGTCTCTCATTTTTTGAATTTCAATGGGCTGTCAAAACATCGTGTAGCTACAATATCTGGAAAACTTTTGTGACCTAACATGTTCCCGCAACTGCTTTATTTACTTCCCACACTTTCCGAATTCAACAATTTCAAATTCACAAAATTTCATGACAACTGACATTTTAAACTTTATTATGCTTTTTTGAAAAACATTCTTAAACTGCAGATGTTCCGTGACATTCACGAGTTTTGCATTCACGGTTTTAATTATGCTCAGTTTTGCAGCATACCACCCAAAACCACATCATAAAAGGATGTTGTACAGTATAAACAAAACGGTATTGTATGCATACACGTTACTGTCGCAGTGATCAATTTGTCTCACTCTTTGCGCATCTTTTTTATGCACATTGCGCATCTCTGTTTTTACCATAGAGTGAACAGCTCTGAATCCCCTTATCATGATGTCCAAAGTCTAGTGCTTCCAGCGCTTCTAAAAGTGAGACAAAAGAAAGTGATGACTCTACAAGAAGAAGTAGAATTATTGGATACACTACAAAGACTGTGCCGGTACAAAGAAGTCGACCATAAGGGATATGAAGAAGAAAGAGAAGGAAATCTGCAATGCCACCTCTGTAGCTCTGCGTGAGATCCTAATATCTCTTGTGTAGAAACTGCAGCATTAATGTGGGTGCAGGATTGCTATAAAAAGGGAATTCCTGTAGATTCCCACACGATAAGACAGAAGGCAAAATCTTGATAAGTTGTCATGAAGGAGAGAGATGGTGATGCATCTACTGGTACAGGGGGGAATTATTCGCAGATGTAGTGCATTTTCGTCCCCCCTGGTGCCCCTGACACCCACAAACAACAAGAGATAACCTTATTTATCTTCATATTTATGTTTTTGCCAATTAAAATAAATATATTCTTATTTGTATTCAGGTTTTTCATGTATATTTGGGCATCATCTTTTTCATGACAAATGCATTTTTGTTACATCTTACAAAAGGAGTATAAAATATAATTGTGCGGCGTAGACTGTAGTGGATTTTAATGTGAGAGGTGATCTTTGCCTTTATTTTTTTACTCACACTCAGTGCATTGTTATTCCATCTGTCATTTTCATCCGAAGTGATGAAACCAGTGAAACTATGACACAGTCAGATAGAAAGAAGAATGCACTTTAATTACCACTACGCTGCTATTTGCCCTATATCTCTGCTGTCACTGGGATCCATTCTTCCTCCACAGCACAGCAGAGAATCATATTTTCAGTTTCTCATTTATTCTTTACATGTCATAGCTCTGCCCTGAGGTTACTCTCCGAGCAAGGGAGAGACAGAGACAAAAGCAAAAGACAGAAAGAAACAGAGTTGGGAGGAAAGATGAAGGAGAACAAAGGCAGGCAGACAGAAAAAAAAACCAGTAGAGGAAATGCTACTCCATGTCCCACTTTGACATTTATTACCTGGACTATCATTTCAAAGCTGTGGATATGGAGCCGCCCCCTGTGCCCTGACTCCACAGACAACCATACCAACATGGTTGAATCTAATCATAACCATGACCAAAACTACAACCATAACCCTCAACCAACCTTTGCCAAACTCCAGCAAGCGGCAGATTTGGTAACACTTCCTTTTGGCTGTACTTGATGGGAAGGATACCTCAAAGCTGGGGTGGGCAGGTAATTGAAATATAATTTTTGATCAGATCTGCCAATGTTCTCGTTCTGTTTTGGTAGGAATCCGCTTTTAAAACCTATAAAATTAGGACTTGATAAAACCACAACCAATGTTAAGTGGTAGTTATCAGTTTTTGGAAATTTTCACTTTTACACCATTTACACCAGTCTGAACTCTGAACTGTGCATGATCAAGTTCCACTCCCAGTGGAACTTGGGGATACCTCATGTGGAAAGGATACCACATGAGGCATCCTTAAGTTTCATATACCTTGTAGAACAGTAAAAAGAACAGAAATTAACTTGTTGACTACTACAGGGTGCTGATGTACCTATTTAATGGACTTTGGCCAGCCAATGACAGAATTTTTCTGTCCGTGCTATTAATAAGGTTCTGTTTTATATTCAACAAGTATCTGTCTCAGCAGTAATACTTCAGAGGCACTGCGTATTTGTACTCTGCTCAGCGACCTTGCTGACGAACCAGATATAAAAGACTAAATAAATTAAAAATGCCCTTATCATAAACATTATAAGCTGCTAATGGTGAGGTGAAAATGACTTCCATTCACTCGCAAAAGTGCAGCTTGCGCACTAAATCAAACGAAGATACATTACATAGAGCAGCAGGGAGACTAAAGTGGCCCCAGTGTTGAGTAACCATCACTCTTTCGTACCGTAAGTGATGCATTACAGGGCTCTGTGCCTTGATGTATCACTGCCTCTGTCAGGGAACTTGTTGATTATGAGGATGAATCCCTCTGAACTCACATTGACTGTTGCACTGCTATCAAAGGCCCGCTCTGATTAAAAGAATAATCCTGAGATAGCATAGGCTGCGAACTAAGGACAAGAGCAAAGTGACTAACTCAAAGCTACTAGGGATTGCCATCATTACTTTAATCAATGGACATTTTCCATTTCCACCAGACAATAATATATTCATGGGGTCATTAGACCTTTGTTACTTTCCCTGATACTCAAGACGGATAGCTAACATTGTAAACTGAGAGATGGAAACATGGAAGCTTTATTTTGACGTTGTATATCTACAATACATTATTTACAGTTAAATAATTAGAGCCTCTGTGATGATAACAGACTTAGCTCCTGCAGATTTGTATATGTAAATCACTATTAAGCATGAAATGAATATGGGATGAAGCAGCAAGTCACCAATTTCTTGAAGTCACCAAAACGAACCCACTGTGAACAGTTTCAAGCACAAAAGGACGTTTCATAGCAGCGATCAGGATTGAGCGATCACACTGAATGTAACAACTTTGCTGCACAATCTGAAATGTTGAGAAAACTTATCGATACTACGATGATCTAATCTGACTCAAGTGCTGACGTAGGGCAATGTCTTTATAAGTATGATCGTGCATATGATCATCTATCTCCAGTTTCTGTAGATCAGCCCAGAAATAGCTCTACGTTGTCCCTCCTGAGGGACACGGTGACCAGAGATCGTGTTAAGCTACTGTCACTGTAAATGTCAGAATATATGTGCTTTTATTTCACTCCACTGAGCTCAGTTCATGCTGTAGTCATTCTGTTATTGCAACTAAAAAGCAGTGATGTAGGCACTGACGGGTTATCAAAGAACAAAGAAGAGGGATGCTCTGGAGGCTGTTGATTTGCTTTGTTCTTACAACAAAAGAAAATGTCATGAATTCTTTCATAAATTCCTGTAATTACTAGCTTTATGCGGTGTTTTGTATCAGTCTATTAACTACAGTAGGTATCATTTTTCTATAATGGACGGTGACTAATAATTTAATATCAGCACTCAGCAGGTTTTACTTCAAGAAGGCTGAGACAAGATTCTAGGATCAATGAAAACCTTTTTGGTGTACCGCGCCTTTTCTCTTGTAAAACAGATGAGTTTGACAAGAATGCTTATAATAGCCCAGTCTTAACAAATGGGAAATTTGACGTAAGTGATTGTGATTGACGACACTGTGCTGTCAGCTATTAAATTTATACTTCAAGATATTTCCATTACCTCCCTATGGTGATATAATTTGCAGTAAAAGGTGATAGTGCTGTTTAAAAGTGAGCAGAGAGGAGAAGTCTGCCACATTGTAATCTGTTTCCAAAATTGCTGTCTATCAGCTGATAATGGAATTTTCACTGTGTCACTTGTCATTCTCCAAGGCGAAATGACTGGGACTCTAATCATTTTTATTTACAAAGACAGGCCAGTCTCAGCTGTGCCGACTCATATCCATTTTAGAGCCGTCTCTGTATTTCAGCTGCTTCACAAACTCGCCTCTTCATTGCTGGCCATCAAACATGCTGTACAGTGTCTTATCCATATCTTCAGGTGTGACATCAGACCAACTAGACTGACTAAAAATGATGACCCCTCAAGAAAAGGCTGAATTGTTGGACGTGCAATGGAGACTTAATTTGGTTGCTGCTGTTTTACCGCCATTACGGTATAAACAAGTCGATCGCAAGGTATATCAAGATGAAAGAAAAGGAATTCCGCAATGCCGTTTCTGTAGCTGCACCATTAGACACAGCTGTGTCCAATTGCCACCTGAGATAAAGCACCATGTGCCACAATGTCCCGAGCGAGCAAACACACACACAAAACAAACGCTCAGATCCAACCCCACTGCCACATACATCATACATGAAACAGAGAGAATAGTTCAAACAAAAGGGCAGTGAAGTTCAGACTGAGTGGGCCATCGTTAAATGTATCTAGAAAGTCCAGCTGGTGTATAACTCGTTCTGTGATTCAGCTGTGATACTACTGTCCGAATGTTCATCTGAACCAGAGTTTAACACTGCAGAGGCCAGACTGGTGAATTTAGCACTGCAGCCAAGCGATCTCCAAAGGTGTCAGGCATGACGTTTGAATCCCGTCCAATCTAATAACATAAATGCCATAGGATTATATAGTATCTTTGAGAAAAGGGCAGTCATGGAGAACTGTAAAAATACAAAAAGAAGCAAATAAAACAAGTAATAACTAATAAAAATATGAGAGGGTAGAATGTGTGAGCGAGCTTATTGTGACACTCACAATCAAGATGATGCCTCAATCTTACAAAGTCATTTCTTCCCACTAAGTTGAAAAATCACGGAAAAATGAATTTCTGTGATTTTATTTCATGAATACAGACTTGAGTCCACAAAGACAATCTGCCCAGTTGGGCATTAACTGTCCTCCCCAGCAACTTTCATTCTAATCACACAGTGGGTTTGGGTATCACCCAAATCACAGTAAATTCAATAGTCTTCAGGAGGATTCACTGTCTCACACAATAAATGATAGAGCAATTGATGTTGAACAGCAGCTGGAGGAGATTGTGGGCAAAATAACTGTAAAATGTACATTCCGTTACGCACATTTCCCATGGGGATCATTAAAATTTGATCTTATCTTGCAGTGTCCTCTTTGCCGTCGCTCTTCTATTCTACAGATTTTTACCAATGAGACAAACAGACCAACAGAAACTACAGCAACACAATAATGTTGGTATATAGAAATACATATGATGCTTCAAACATGTTGTACAAAGATTATATGACTGATTACACATCTATATACAGTAAGTGTTATCTCAGTTGTTCAATCTTTGGCTCAGTGTTTGATTGGTCAATTGGCTTTTACACATTTCCACTAATTTAATCTATAATCTACTCAGCTACTCACAATGGACACATACACATTTTTCGTGCAAAGAATTTCATCCACTATGTGACTGTTGCCACAAAATATGCAGCTGGGGTCAAATATTCCATATTCCATACATAACACATACTGTATGTGTGTGTCTGCATACATATGCATGTGTGTGTATATACAGTATACTGTATATATATATATATACAATATATATTATCTTATACTGGTTGGTTATGTTTTATATTATATCGTGTCATATTATGTTATATTATATTGTTCTCTGCTATTCTCTGATAAAGTATGTACGTATGTATGTACTATGCATCCATCCATCCATCCATCCATCCATCCATCCATCTATAGAGGGAGAGGTTGCCATACCAGAGCCTCATCCTACATATCCATCAATGTGTGAAGGATGATATAATCCTTCACACATTGTTCAGCCATCCATGAATTCGCCTCACTGAGGTCTTAACAACCACCAGCTTGCCAACGGAAAGGCAATTATCTAAGGAGAGAGAAAGTCAAGTCCAAAGCAAAGAGTGGGCACGTCACAGATGCAAAAGGCTGAGAATAAAGAGCCAATTAAGGGTTTGTTCTCTGTCTGTGAGCTCCAATAATTTGACATGACTGAACTTATTTTGTCATCAAGGCCTTTCTTGTGCCAAGAAAGCAATAATCTGTAGAGAGAGTTGGCGAGCCAAGCCTCAGTTTTTAGGGAGCTTCACTAAAAACAAGACAGACAATTGCTGTTTGTGATGTCACAACAAGAGCCGAGGAACTGTAATGGACTCATTCAAACTGATTTAGACCCAGAATGTCATCAGGATCCAGAACTGAGGGCCACGTTTCATCGCTCTTACAAGGACACGCAGGCTGTAAACATGGATGGACACAAGCAGCCCTGGGAGTAATGTCTCTTCTGGCACAGAGATGTTGAAAATGATATAAGCTCAGCAGGGGCTAAATTCATTCATCACGGGGAATGTGTGAAGTCAATGCAAAAAGTGCATTCACTCAGTTTCACACTTCGCAGTGTTGTCCCACATCTCACGCATTCCTCTTGAATCCCACCACAGCTTTTATAAGCGTCAATTTTAAGAAAATCACATCCAAACCAGTCCGAAAGAACTAAAATTATTTTTTTGTAAGTTGAAACATTTTGGAGATACTTGGCACTCACTTATGTGGCTCAAAGTCCTTTAAATGGATTTTTCAGATCCCCCCCATGCAAAGACAGAAGTTACAGTTCACAAATAGAACTGTGTTATGCTATAATGACACCACGTCAAGTACATTTTTGGGGGCACTATCTTCCTTACAATGCCCTGCGGGTACTGTATATGTCTCTCTCTCTCGCTCTAACTTTCTGTCAGCTACTTTGCGTTACGTAGAAGTTACTATACGATCGTGATGCATGTAAAAATTCAACTGTTTCAGGGTGAATGGCAAATATATGTGCATCTAACTAAACTTATTACTTAGTGTCAAGGATTTTTTAAAGACTTTCCTGAGTGCTCTACTTAACAAAGTAAAGCAAAAAAAATCAAAAAATCATTACATTTTGTAAAACTGCCCGCAAGTCACTTTACAAGGTGTATTAAACAGTTGGCCAGACATCAGACTAGAAAGGAAAACTGTTACTCTGTTAAAGCGCATTTATTTATTGGTTTATTGACTTACTGAAACTCCTTTCTAGCAAGTGTGGCATGTGCCCTTTTCAGCAGTAAATATGACTTAAACAATAAATCTTATGGCTCCAGTATAAGAACGAAAGACTATCCACTCACCAAAATCTCAAATTACTTATCGATGGTTGTGTAAACACAATAACTGGACTACAGTTAAAGATAATAAATAAAGGGGAGGCTTTCAGAAAGCTGTTAAGATGAACCTAAATGGATGCAGCCAGGCCAGTCAGCAGGATGGGTCAGAATGAGCTACACCTATTGTGTGGAAGATGGAAAGGTTGTCTTTGTGCGTGTATATACATGTGGTCACTTGAATTTCATCACATCACTGACACTAAACTATTTATGACCAAGAGAGAAAGGAGAGCTGTAGATGGTTTTGGAGATGCGGGGCCCTTTATCATGCCTGCTGCCCTGCACAGATAAGACAGGTATGCTGATTATGAAGGAAATCAGGTGAGACAGTCCTTTTGGAGAACAAAACAGAGATGAACTATACCTCAACTTTAATATCTACTCCTGTGCTTCTGCTTCAGTTCATTCACACGTACTGACCCCTCATGTTACTACCGTGTAGTGGAGGATGCACTCAAATTAGTTACTCAAATAAACACAACACCAGAAGGAAAATACTTCACTACAAATTAAAAGTCCAGCAAAAGTTGAAAGTGATGCCAAGCATTATCAATCAAATATAATGATAAAAAAAAACTAACAATCTATTTTGACCTGGCCTACAACGAAATTTCTTCAAACATGCCCTGTCCAGGGATCATACCTATATCATACCTGTGTCATATCTATGTTATTCTAATGTATATTATTTTGAAAGAATGCAGAGGAGTGATATATTCTCAATTTATCATTATTATCATACACGATGCTCATCATACACATTTGCATATAATCTATCATATCCAATATTGCTGATAGTGCGCTCCTCACCTATCGAGAAACAAGAGATCAGCAGCAGGTGAATGGTTTTCAAAGCATGTCACACACTGATCTCCAACACTGACGTGCATATGCATACGCACACTTTCTCTTGCATTCGTAAGCAGGATTATCTCTGTTTTTCTATTATTCACAGGTCCATATCTATGGGTGTTTCCCACCACTGCAGCCTGGAATAAAGACGACAAAACCGCAACGGTCACTAGATGCAATTATCCTGAAGGAACAACAAAGCATTGTATTTGCATTATCAGCAAAAAATACCACTGAATTTGGATCTAATAATAAGAAATGCATTTTCATCAGCATAAAGAAGACCCCAGTTATTTTTTGCCTGTTAATCTCTTTTCTATTTCTGAGAAGAAATTTGCACATTTGCCCATGATGCACACAATGTACGGAAACATCTGGAACCAAAGTCAGCGTGTAGTAGTAATTTTAGATGATGCCCTCTAAAAATCTCGTGCCCTCCAGATTTGATTTTTTTATTCCATTTCTTTCTTCGAACTACTGTGTTTCTCCATTTATCTTGCACTCCTATACTGATGCTTTTCTCTAAAGGAAAACACACTGAAGTTGATTATTATTTTATGACTTGTGTTTGGTTCACTTTTGTCTGTCAACATTTCCCCCAAAAATAACTCACCAAAGGCAATTTGACATCTTCAGAGACAAAGGTTTCCCCTTTCATCCCTGGGATTCAAACCAGCAACTGTCAGGTCCTTTTTAAACCATCAGTTCAAAGAATTTCAACAAAAAAATCTCCTGTTGAGCAGATCACTACACTCAGGTTAGAGGGTGTCATGGTACCTGGGCTTCGGGGAAGGAGATATCCATGAGGACGGGCTGACCATGAGGCTCCCCACCCTCCAGCCTGGAGTAGACCAGCTGGTAGCCTCTGATTTGACCATGCTGCTTCAAAGATAGAGGAGGCTTCCAGGTCACCCTGAGGGTCGTGGAGTTCAGGGCATCAGCCTCCACCTTCCTGGGCGGAGCTCCAGGCACTGCAGCATGACACAGAACACACAGCTTAAAGCCTTGAGAGAGCAACTAAATAGGTCATACGTCACTCACACTGATCTGTGTAAAAGTCAACAGATAAAAAAGGGTACTCACACACTTCAGGAGTGAGCAGGTGTCAGTTCAGTATAATCCAATTCTACAGCGCCATTATAGACTCAAAGTAAGTGTGCATAAAGCTGTGAAGTTTGTTACTGCTTGAAAGGATTGCACACCCTGATCAGAATAAATTAATAGGGAAAAATCAAACCAATAATGGCACGTTGAATTGGTTTTGTGTGTGTGTGTATGTGCATGTGTATTTGTATAAATTTATAGCAGGAAAATAGAAAATTGCAAGACAAAAACAAAAACACAGAGATATACGCTTCAATCAAAAGAGATAAGGATGGTGGGAGCTTGGTTTAGAGCTCACACTTTCAACTTGTGAACAATCTAAAATGTCTCATAAAGAATAGAATGTTTGGTCCCTTCCCAATGGACGTGTGAAAGAATGCAAAAATATCTTCACTAGAAAGTAAGAGGTAGTAGTAAAAGATGTACTAGTAAAAGAAGAACTGCAAAGTGCAAATATCAATAAAATCCAAGTGAGAAAAGCAGAGAAAATGAAGTGTTGCCTTGCATCTACAAACATTGAGAGGAAAGTGTTAAAACAGCTCAAGTATCATCCAGCACAGCAGAACAAAGCCTGTAAACTTGGTGTCAGCATTTTACGCTCTGCACCATTTAGAATCATTAAATTTATATACTATCTACAAGCTTCCAGTGTCAAGTTGGAACCTTTGGAGCAAAAACATCAATGAAATGTCTGTGTTAACAGCCAAATACAAAGCCTGAGTCTGTGTAGACAAAAGATCAATGCAACGCACAACAGAATCCTACAGCAGACAACCCTCGTCTTTGAAGTTGGTCTACTAGGTCTTATCAACTGCTGTTTTAGTTTGGCAGTGGTTCGTTACATCGTTGGGGATACGATGGGGTGCGGGTATATTTACCACACCAGGGGCATAATGGTTTGTGCTGCTGACATTTCACCAATTCTGAAGCGTATTTACTCACACCGATGATGTCAAAATGAGCACAGCTGAAGTTTGGTAATGTGATGGGGAACCGCTAATAAGGATAAGATGCTGTATGCACGTTGAATATTGCTTCACACAAATCAACAACAAAAAAAAGTCAGGAAGGAAAGATCAAAATGGAAGATTCTGACAATGTTCTGTCATTCATAAAAATCAATATGTAATAAATTTATGGACAAATGTTTCCCGGGAACGCAGGATTGACTTTGAGACAACCACTCATTAATTTTGAGTGTGATAGGACAGAGCAAGAAAATAATTTGCGTGAAAATTATGAACCGCAACATTTTGTCTATATGACATTACATATCCTTACTCTTAGACATGCTATGAACATTGTACAAAATTTAAGACAAACTGTGCAACGATTGATTTACCAGAGCATGTGAAGCTGGTTTCCTAGTTTCTATGGTGATGTGGAGATGTGTGATGCCCAGTGTGGAATTTTAATGTTTGAACAGTCTTTGCTGGGTTTAATATTTTTCTGGCCATCCTGACAGAGAGCATAAGGCCCGATCATCTGTCTGTCAATGCTAGACGTTCTCACTCAAAGCTGTCAAATGATGCAGCAGCTAAGTATCTCCTCTATTTCTATGACTAACTCCTGGATTTCACTTTCCTCTGCCCGCATCAATCAGAATCTTCTCAGCTTCTCAGCTTGTTGCTGCAACTCATTGGCATATACTCACATTTTAAAACATCAATCAGGGAAATATTAGCCACAAACAGCACAGCATGCAACAACTGGTCAAATGCAAGATTCCTTTTCAATATTTGCAAATACCCTGAGGAATAGATAGACAGATAGGAGAACTTTCATTGATTATAATATAATATAATAAAATATGATATGATATATACTAGAAGGAGCCTTTCACACTCGTAACCACACCGTGATGAAAAACGGTGGAGAAGATGGTTTGTGATTTTTAAGCTGCTGTAAAACTTTTACTAGAGCGCAACACATGAAAGCATTCTGAGCTTGTTGACCAAGGGGAGCAGGGAATTGATGAAGCAGTAATTTGATAAAGGTATTAAATGAAG
>OMNV01009370.1:0-38258 GCA_900303265.1 Brotula barbata | reverse complement strand
GCAGGAAAAAAATAACAGCCTAAATCACATCTTGAAGTTAGAGTGAAGAAGGAAAGGCAAAGACGACTAACAGGGAATTTACAGCTGTCAGCCTACGATACCAAGACAAGTGATTCTCAGTAATTTCGAAGTGAGTAGGCTTTCATTATATGTAGCAGTCAGCACTGTGCTTCAAAATGGGAATATGTTGCGATCGGGCTGGTATTGATGTGAGCTGGAAGGAGGATTAGTGGGCAGACTGCCGAGAAAACTGCTGCACTTTGTGTGGAGAATGGACAAATCCACTGAACGATGAGAGCTCAAAGTCAAATGGGGTGCAGAGAGAAGGAGAGAGATGAAAAGAGTTATGTGATTAAAATTCAGTGGGCGTGCAGAAAAAATGGTTGGAAAGTAGTGAAGGTGCACTGAACATGAATTAGATGTTTTTTCAGTAATGAAGGGATTATGGGGCTTAACCCATGAAACACTATTGCCAAGAAGAAAAAAGAGAAAAAAAAACACTTCCTTAACAGATCAGGCGTCATCAGTCACTCTAGGCAACTCAGGGGACAGTGAGCACATGCTTACAATTGCATAATTCATTTGACATTGTTATAAGCTGATTGCTTTAGGTGGTCTGGTGTGTTTAACAGACCGTAGAGCTCATAGCCTCTGGACTCAAGACTTACTTTGCCTCAATTTAGTCCCTTAATAATGGATTTGAAGGGAGAGTATGTCCCACACACACACATCACCTCTCCCCCCCATTTCTCCGTCATGTGTACATGCATAGACAATTCAATAACAAGAATACCAGAATCAAATTAATGTTGACATTAAGACTCACATCATTGAGAGGAAATAGAGTCAGGAAAATGTCAGAGATGAAGAGATGAAGTTCATTTGTAATCAATCAAAGAGACCCAGCCAAACAGAAGGGAGAGCTCCTTCACGCAGCTGCTGTGCTTTTAAACCTTCCTGGCATCATCTCCAACATTGATACTTTGATATCCCCATGTCTTTGCTCAGATTGGTTCTTTTACGGGACGTTACTTGCTCCCTAAAGGGTTGCTTGTTAGAAGTTGCTGGAATGGTTTGTGCTGTGCGAAATGTATGGCAGAGCCTCCCTCTGGACTGAATCATAGTGGCCATTTAAGTAGCACCTCAGCCCTTCAATGTGAGGGAGGAGACAGACTGGGCCTGTCATACAGCCACTCAAGCTGTTCTCTAGACACTTTAGCCCAACAGCCTAGCAGGTTAAAGCAAAGACATCATGCTGAGAAAAAAAATGACAGACAGAATGACTGACAGTCAGAAGTAGACAGCAGGGATCAGCGCAGAGCAGCTGCAGTCTCGCAAAACACAAAACACTCAAATGTATATATGACTGAATCTCTTAACTATGAAACCTAGTAAAGCAATTAGGGACATGTTTATTCAGGTTTAATGCTGGAAAGTTTAGGGACATGAAGTCAGTTTAGGCAAGTAAAATATTGGTTCGAGTTATGGCTAAAGATCGCATTTAAATTGGTTTAAAATCACAGGAGGAGCACAGAATGGTGCGCTTTGACACATTCCTTACTTGATGTGCTGCAATATAAGATTTTCTATCGTTTACTTCATTTTGGAAGGTATGAACACCTGAGCCACACAAAAAAAGCCAGAACAAAAACACGGCCCACTCCCAAGTAAACCCTGTTTCAGTTGATTGCAGATCAGAACGCAGTTATACGATATTCTGGGTCAAAGCAACACGTGGGCCAAAGTACATATATATATATATATGTTAGTCTAAAAGCCTGAACAGCTGTATGTGCACTAAGAATGAGGTACATAGCATCTTCTATAAATATAGGCTGACGATGTCATTAAGTGCATTAAGAGATTCGACATTAAAGGCCTGGCCGAACTCCACCGGCCTCCATGGGGACGTTGAATGTATAATGTAGCAGCTCAGACATCTGTAGAGACATTCATAGAGTTGCTGCATCACCAGCTGGTTATAAAGCTACAGGGGAGGGAGGAGGCATAACATCACGATGCGGTGAGCTTGAGAAAACTTTTTGGAAAATTAATGAATCAATGACTGCATCAGGCAAACAACATTTTTTGACCAGTTGTCTACCACCCACATTAAACTGTTTCGTGCTCTTTTTGAACGTATTGTGCGACAAATGCCCCGAAAATAAATGAATAAATAAAATAATGTTCTGTTTAAGGGATGGGCTCTTACCACAGGTAACAACAGAGTAAGCAGTTCCTGAGATACCATTGTTACCTGCAGTAGAATCACGAGTTGTGAGTTGAATGCATCATTGTCACTAACCCACTTTTAAAACATATTCTGACAAAGACATTTTGTGATTTGTCTTTTGTGAGACCACACTGCAGCAGCAGGAAAAGAGTGTTAGCATTTGGAGCGTTAGTATCTCCAGGAGGTTCAGAACGCTCCATACCATCTTCTTTGGTTCTGATGCGGGCTGCGGGGCTCTCAGGGCCTGGCCCGACGTCAGTATGAGCCCTCACCCACACCAAATACTCAGTCCATTTGTCCAGATCCGTCAGCACATAACTGGTTACGTTGGCAGCGATTCCTGACACCTGATGGCGTTCCATGCCTTCCCCCGTGACCGCTTGATAGGCTAAGGAGTATAGCACAATCTCCCCATGGCGGCTGCCTGTGGGGGGCGCCACCCAGCTGACCTTGATGCTGGTGGAGCTGGGACTGAACAAGTGGACCTCCTGAGGAGGCGCTGAGGGGGCTGATAAGAGGGGAGGAGGGAGGGGAATGGGAAAAAAAAAAGGTGGATGATGGTGGAGACAGTAGCTCACCCTCTGGACTGACTTTGATACTCCAGTTCATTTAATTGATATTAATTGATATATATTTAATTGATATCAAGACATGTTTACTTTGACAAAAGTAACATTTTGAATGTAGTATTAATTGTATTGGAATTGCTTTCTCAATATTCTTGCCCATTTTGGCTGTGATTTTATAAACTTTCTGAATTTTCAGGGAATTTACATTAGAACTCGCTCACTGAATTCTTTTTTGTTCTATGAGTCCATGTTGCTATACAGACCACTGTAATCAAAATTTCTGACTGTTTTTCCTTACATCATCTTGCCTGTATATCTTTTCAACATTCTCTCAGCCTCTTCAAATTTTGGGCTAATATGGTGTAAGCTGTGAACTACTGTGAGAACTGTTATGAATTTCCCTACGAAAAAATAGAGATATTTCATGGCAAAATGCAAATGCCAAATTTACAAAAACAGCAAGTAGGTGACCAAGTTCAGATGTAAATTTCCTGAAAAGAGGGATAATTGGCAAACTACTTTGATTTTAACAATAATAATAATAATAATAATAATAATAGTCCAGAGGGTGATAACATTTACATGAAACAATATGGCCACAAAACAGGAAACACATTCAACATTCACCAACTTAATAATAAATGAACATGATGGATGCATGGATAAACAGATTGTTATAAAATTCAACAGCAATATAAAGTGTTGGGATGGGTGGGAGAGGTAACAGCAGGACTGTTATGATGCCTGCTTGAGATTTGGCAGCCAAAGCAGCAAACACAGACACAGCACAGCAACAATATGAACAACTTTGGAGGCTGACTAATTCTTGCTGCTCAGCTGGGCAAACTTCAAGATGAGTTAAAAGACACTGCCCGCACATATCCGAGAATCGCTGCTTAGTGGTTGTATACTACGACCACCCTCAATATGGAGTCGAGAATAGGTGTTGCAATAGTTAAAGATTCATGGATTTTGGCTGACTGTTGTTTCAAATATTTCTAATATTTGAAAGATTAATTCCATTTTGCGTGTCCAACGATCGCCTCCGATGGTCTCAAACATAAACGCCGGAGAGGCAGTAAGTGACAGCTGTGTTCCGGTCTGTTCTTTTTAGTTACTTTTTTGATATGATGGCTTGGTTGGGCAGAGGGATGATGACAGAGAAATCAGAGCAACTCCTTTCAAAGCCCTTTGTTCCTGTTGAAAGCCGTATGACTGCTGGCTCATGGTTTTCATATCTGACAGGTAAAACAAGCAGTTGGGGATGAGCTTTGATCCCTTCTGGGAGCTGTCACAAATATTGCAGCTTCAGGTCCATGTGTGCCAGCGGGGCAGACAGGCTGAGATCCATATTGGATACGCAGCACAACTCAGAATTAAAGTTGTTCAGTCGTATTAGCGTCAGGGTGTGGATGTCGATCGGATGCGCACATTATCTCACATGACAAATTATCATTCTAAAGGAACACGGCATCAATGTTGTAAGTGTTCTCTTGGCTCAAAAGCCTGTTTGTGTTTGCCGAGTCTTACATCATAATGTGCCGCACATATCGACTTTGTGACTTTATTAGGCTGTACAAATGTACAACCTGCACCAGCCTGCGATTTGTTAACAAAAGCAGAAAATATTTTTATCAAGCAACGCTGCCGTGTACAAGAATAGTGCTTTTATTGTCTACCTTTGATGGATTTTGCAGCGCATTATGACAAAAAACCTCTTTGGAACCACTTTGCATTTTGTCATTATTTTGTAGCATAACTTTGTAATTGAGTCGCATGTTCAGCCAAACCAAGCAAGGAAAAACATGTCGTACAATTAACACCAGAACATGATTAAATTATTACATTTTGTGAGCTTGAAACTTGAGATTTGCAATTACACAGCTCTGTGAGCTTAACAATCCATCCAGCACTGCTAGTATTACCACGCTACAATCGTTTCAGCACACACACAAATGACTGGGAATGAGATAATCTGCTCTCTCAGGTTGGGTGAAAGAAGGACAAAGCTCTTGGTATAACAAATCTCTGAATTACACTGGAGAACAGCAATAAGGCTAAAAATTCCCAAAAGCTCCTCACCTAACTACAGAAACAGTCTCGCTCTATCACAGGTTCACAAACCTGGTCCTGGAGTACCACACCATATAATAATTTCATGCCCTTGTGAAAATAGTATGTAATATTATATATGTACAATATAATAACTTATCTAAAGCAACAACTCCTGACTTTTTGAAAACTTAAACATCGGTCAAAGCTTCAAAATCTAAAACACTGTCATTCTTTCTGCTGGCACAGAAAGAGTGACTAAAACAAATGAATGAATAAATAAATATGGCATAACCTAATTTTCATGAAAAGTGTGCGCATATGTCCATATAATAAAGGTGAAATATATTTCATTGTGCTCAAAAATTTCTGATCCTGAGCAGTATGAAGTGGGAAAAGTCCTGTATGATAGTGGCTCTTGGTTTGGATTTATGAGACCGTAGTACTTACTGGACTGGGCCGTCCTGGCCTCAATGGGCTGAGAAAAGACTCCTAAGCCCATCTCGGATCGTGCTGCCAGGGAGAACATGTACAGTGTGTCCGGCTTCAGACCATCCACAGCATGTGAGCCTGCTGGGCCAAAAGTGACACGATGCTGTGGAAACATGAAGACCATAACTATGGGTCATAGCATGCATACACACACACACACAAACAAAGAGAGACATTTTAAGTGAACTATAAATTTAATTCAGTATGTATTTGTTTTAAATGTAGATATTGAACGGTTACTTTTATAACGCTGAGTTAAAGTTGGAGCAGGTTAAACTAATATTTCAATGGCTCTCGGACTGGGATGTGCGTACCACTGGTGGTGTTTGAAGGTGGCTTGGTGGCATGCATTAATTTATTGAATATTTTTTATTCATTCAAAAGTACAGACAAAAATCTTTGTCTATGAGGGAGGAGAGGATAAAGTAGAAAAGAGGAAAAAAGTGGATATATGAGATGAGAAATACAGAGCAGAGAAGGAGTTATAAGGAAAACTGAGAGCAAACACAAAACCAGGGTATAAAAATCAGACAGAATACCAAAAACGTTCAAAGGAAGAAAAGCAGAATATTTACAGAGTGAAAGTTTAGGTGTACATGACATGATTGAGAAGCATGTGTGTCTGTTTTAAATAGTTTGAATGTTTGCAAGATGAGCATTTTAAAGTTCAATTCTACAATTCTACATCGGTGACAGTGGTGCAGTTTGTATTGATTTCAGGACACCTTCAGACATGGACAAATTGCAGTATGAACAGTTGTCTAGTTCAGTTTTATTTTAAATTTTTTTGTTTTATTTTTCTGAATGCTAACTCTGTAAAAATATTGTTTTGGTTCGTTATCTGTTGGCTGATTTGGAAGGATTGTACTTAGCTATGTTCAAATGGAATTGGCAAGAAAGCCTCCAAAGTCTGACTACTTCCTGTCCTAGAGTGATGATGTGTTTTTGTGGGCCAGCTTGGATGTTCTCTCCTCCCTCAGTTCTCCCTGCAGACTTCTAATTAATTTTATTCATGGACTTTTTTGTAGCTAAAAGAGCTGAGTGGTACTTACAAATGAATCTACTTTACATTACGACATTGATTTGATCACAAAATACAGAATAAATGCGGTTAGAAGCACACATGACAAATTTGCACATGACCTGTATTTTCCGCATTAGTCGAAATTCAAGGAAAATGAACTGGAAAGCTGATGCTAGTGCTAGGCCAAAACTTACTTCTATAAGACTACTAACTGCAGCCCTCTAATATGGTACAGTATCACAGTTATTGAGTCAGAACGGAATGTTTGAGAAGAAAGAGAATAGAGACTGAGGGAGAATATAAGGGGACTTTTTAATCATGCAGAGAGGATTGTAAGGTGCACTCTCTAAGATGTGAGAGAGGAGGCATGTCAACTGAAATGGCTTCGCCACATTTGTGTTTACTTAAGTGCTGCTTAAGGCCCCATTTACATGTTATGCAAGATGTAAATGCATACAGAATGCATCCCAATTAAAATGAAATCCGATCAGCCAGAAAACATGCAGCTGTAATGAGTACATCTGGGACACCTTCATGAAAAATAAAATCCACCCACAATTTAAAAATGTCATATCATCTTCCCACTCAATCTCATGAATAAAGTTATTTGGAGGCCACAGAGCGAGGAGGGAGGCTTTAATAACATACCAAACATTCCACCTACTGAGATCCAATTACAATGTAGGCACAAACCAGACAACAGAAAGCCTTCTTTTTAAAGCAGGATGTAAATGAATCTAAATGGATTCTACAATGCAGGTTTCAGTGGAGAGTCTTCAATGGTCTGGATCTTGTTTTAGAACTCACATTCTCAACCAATGGGCCTCTGAGCGCCATCTTGCGGGCACCTGCGCCTTCATGACACCTACCTTGTCCTCAGGATTGCTAGCTTCCCAGTAGAGCAGTTCAAAGTTTACGATGGGGTCTTGAACAGGCCAAAGCCATGACAGCATGATTCTTGAGTCAAGCTCGGCCTCTGCCTCAAGGCCCGACGGCTGAGCTGGAACTGGGAAGACAGAAGAAACCACAGCACAAAATAAAAGAGGATTAATTGGAGATAGATGGTGTGAGGGTATTCATGGTTTGGTAGTATATACAGTAAACAGACAAAGAGGAAATACAGACAGAGGACAGACAGAGGTAACAGGTGAAACACTACAATTATTTCCATCAGCCAAAACATCAATCAAACCTTCATACAAGCAAGAGAAGACAAGCTTTGTCCTACAGTGTGCTCTTCAGTAAAAGAGCAAAGTTATGAGTCAAGTCAGATGGCAAGATTTCCCAAATATCACTCACTTTCAGTGAGTGATTAAAGGTTAATATTAGACATTCCATGATTTAAAAGATGTTACTAAGCTAATATCTGACAAATAAAGACAGAAAATCTTCTTCTGACTGAATAGGATTTCTTACATTGGTGGGTCACCAATCACATCTGTTCAGTCTTCCATTCGTTCATTCATTTCCGCAGTAACAGGCTAGCGCAACTTTTGGCTGTTTGAATGTTTGCCAGCGAATAACAGATGCCATGGATTCCATCCATCTATTATTTAACCCACTTTGATATTTGCCTTATTTCTTCTTCATTTTGCGTATCAGACGGCATGCAAACAAAGTAAGAAAAATCTGATTCATGAAATGTGTGTTCTTCATACCCTGGCAGACAGACGATCCCAGGCTTACAGAGTATCGAGACATAATTGTATTAATAATATCAATATGGCCTCGTCCAATATTGATGACTAAGAGGAGAAATAATAAGCACTGCCACCTGGTGGCAGAACTGCTCTTTGCAGATGAGTTTATGCCGCTATTTCGCCAGCTGCACACACACCACCACAAACACCAGAAACCAACGTATCCTCACATTACTTCCCTGTGGAGATATTACTGATAGTGGTTACTATGTTTTATAATGTGAACATCAGTCAAAATGATTTATGTCAGCCTGTACGTTGCTGAAGTCTAATCCACAAATAAATAAATTGGCTCACCAGAAGTGAGGTGGCTTTATCTTCCCCAGCAGCCCTGACTGAATGTAATGTTTCTTATAGTTGTGCTGTGATCTGCTGTGCTGATGCATTGTAATACTGAAAACCAGATTTTCCTTGAAAGAAAACTGTGCGGTTAAGGCAGACAAACATTTTGATCTTCTGGATACGTTTTCAGACAGCAACACTTTGGATGTATCACTTCTGAACCAGATACAGACTCTTATGTGAAAATCTGATTTTAAAAATTACTTTCATGAAGTCTGTGGTTGAACACTAATCTATTAGCTACACCCATTTCCACCGAATATTATTTCACCTATAGTTGTCCCGATAGCGAAAATATACATAAAACAACTCGTTGGTCATGTTTCCGGATCATTGATTATTCACATTTACGTTCCCAGACAGGCTGTACAGTCTGAACCGACCAAAAAAGATCACTAATTAGTCACTGTGCATATTTTGAAGGAGATCTGGTGCAGATGTTGTACAGTTGCAAATTTCCCCGCTGTGGGACAATAAAGGATTATTTTATCTTACACTGGCAACGAAATTCAACATATTTTATATTATAAATATAAGGGTTGTGATGAGATTTCTTGGTGGTAATCTTTCCCAGAATACTTCATGGTTTAAATCTCTGCTGTCACACTTTCAAAGGTATTTTTTTCCTTTGGCCAGTTTTTTTTCAATGAAACAGACTTCAGCGTGTTCTCACCTCCCTGCTGTGTCTTGATCTGGAGTACATCTGAGGGAGGCCCGTCACCAACAGAGGTGAAACCCAGAACCCTCAGGCTGTAGGTGATATCTGCGGTTAGACCTGAGATTGTAGTGAGCCGGCTGTCATCTGTGTTGTGTTTCTCCCAGGCGCTGAGCGGCGCATTGTGGTCAGAACTGTAGTAGACCCTGTATCCCCGAATTTGCCCGTTGGGCTCCTCTGGCGGCTCCCACTGGACCAGCATGGTGGTGGAGCTCAGCATGCGAGCTTGCACATGCAGAGGAGCTGAGGAGGGGGCTTGCTCACTGGTGCGGGTGTCCAAAATTCCACTGGTTGGCCCGCGGCCGACGTTGTTGACGGCCATGACGCGGAACTCATATTCAGAGAAGGGGCTGAGGCCACCGATGCTGTACCTAGTGGTGGCTACACCATCTACTTCCTGGAAACCATTCTCTGACAGCTTGGCACGGTACTGGATCACATAGTAGGACACTGGTTCTGGGTTGCCAGAATCCCAAGTCAGGGTAACACTGGTGGCTGTGGTTTCAGTCACAATGAGGGAGGTGGGCTGCTTGGGCAGGGCTGTTTCAGAACATAGACATACATTACAGTTAGACAAACAAGACAAGACAACAAGATGAAACAAATACTTCAAACAAATCTTTGTCAATCGTCATCAGTGGATAATGTCAACATTAAAAAAAAAACAAAAAAAAGATTTCCTTTTAATTTTAGCAAGTTTCTTTCCTGATGCAGTTTAAGCAAAATTCTTCAGCGAAAACATACTTTAAACATTTATTATTGCATTTTTTATGTTCTTGCCTTTCATTGCATTCATAATATCCATGCTTTTGTTTTTCTTGTTATTTTAGTATATTTTCAAAATCTTATTTCTTCTTATTGTTTCATTTCTTGTGGTTTTAAGTTTGCTTTAGCTAAGGTCTTTTTAACTAGTTTAACTTGCAGCAGCCAATGTTCTAAAAGACACAATCAATCTAACTGATGCAGAAGGCACCAAAAGTGCAAAAATCAATCTGCACACACACCAAACAGTGCTGTCCTACACACAAAAAAACAGTTCCCAATATTCCCTTAATTAAAGGCTGTAGAATTTCAAATTTGTTTCAAATTAGACCCCAAACGGAACTAATTCTCCTCATTCTGCTGGTTTCTTAGCCATTTTCTATTAACTCTGCTGTTTCACTGTGGTTAAAGTCCCGTGTCTAATCCCCTTCCTTCAATAACTGCCTTCCATGGCTAATTTTAGAAACACATTTACCCGCTGAAATGATGTTGTTGCCTGCGATTTAGACTGAAAAATATTTGATTCCACAAAACATGTCAGAGAAAAATAAACTCTGAAAGAATTTAAGTATAGCAAATCACATGATACCATTGATTTGTACATCTTGCTTAGCTCTCATTTTTACATCGTATTAAATGAAACGGGTTAAGACTCAAGGGCCGAGGCTTTCTGATTCGTTCAATCTCCTGTCACTGTAAGAATTCACGATAATAAAATGGCTGAATTTCATGCAGAAATGTTTCTGCAGAGGGCTGAACCTGCTGTTTGAGCACAAATGGATGTGCTGAGGTAAGAATCGGAGCAGTGGGGTGTGTATAAATGCTCACAGACTGCCATTAGGGAAGAACTACTGCAAGCAGAGGCTTTTAGCCACTCCAGTCCTGACATCTGTTTTAGTATCGCGCTGTCTATCCAAACACTCTTATTTTCCTTCCTATCCTCACAAACATCAGAATCACAAAAGGCTCTGAAGTCTGAGTAAAGCTGCAACCTTCAGTCCAAGGATGTTTTGACATACGCTCTTGAAAGAGGGAACCATGGGCTACAGCTCTTCCCGAGCTCTTACGGCATGTAAGCCATTCAAAAGCATCATGAAATATAATTAACCACCATTATTAACTACAGATGCAAGAGGAGTGTTAAGTAGAGTCATGAGTTTTTAATTATCAATGGTGTAAATATAAATGATGTCTGTGTCGGCTGCCTTTATTCATGGAGCAACTGGCAACTTTGTATTGCTGCTTAACACACTACCTCTGGTCTTTCACTACAGTAAATCCATCACTCCTTGAGGGAGGACAGGCTTTAAGCGTTGGTCTTAGTGAGTGTAAATAGGTTCATTTGTTCCATCGAAAAAATAACCAGACTCTAAGGAATGGGGAACTGATTCATTCAGTACTACTGTTACTTGACAATGCCATACTGTGTCAGCCCCTTTATTGACTGGCAGCCTGTTGAGGATGTATCATGGAGACTATCGCCCAAAGAAGGCTAAGCTCCAGTCCCCATGACTACTCAGAGGATAGGTGGATATAGACAAAATGCACAGATGGTTGGTGGGTGATCAGGTTTGTGATTAATTAGAGAACTTGCTTTAAGTTTTCTGATGAATAATTTTATTATTATGGTGCTTACGTGTCCATGATCAATGTGTCCTGAAATTCACACTAGCACTCACAGCTAACTGCAATCTTCTTCAACCCATGAGTCAAGTGATCCACTGCTAGAGTAGTCACTTTTTTTCCTCCACAATATCACAAGGCCTTAGACAACAATTGGGTATCAACAAAAAGCCACTACTCAATACATTTCCAAAGTATGATTACTACTTCTATGCATAGGCCGCGCTATTAAGAGGCTAGGAAAAGCTTAGCTTCCCCAAAACATCACTCAAAAATAGTGCGATTCTTGTCTCTTTTGGCCCCTCCAAGATTCCAGCTTTTAGCTCCGAAAATTTACAGACATTTTCATGGCTTGAGTAAAGCAAGCAGGCAGATGCCATTTTCTGTTTCCCATGCCGACGGTTTGCGTTGGTAAAATAAAAAAAGTTATAATCAGTCCGGGTTTGAGATCCTCTGTCTGCTGCCACAGGCGCACCCTCTCTTCATGTGAGCTGTATGTACGACTGACATCCCCCTAAACAAAACAAACACCTACAAACATCCTAAACTAAACAAACATCTCTGACCGAGGAAAATGAATGAATGAAAAAAGTGAAAAATGAATAGAATTTTTGTGCTGCAGCTGCGTCATCTCAGTTTGATGCAATCAGCGATAACAACGTAGCGTCTATAGATTTGAATGTAGGCCTAATTTTGAATCAAATCCTCACAGACAGTTTATTGGGGCATATTTGAGCAACAGGAGGACTCTCTTATCTGTAAGTGCCAGTCTGGTGTTGGGTTAAGATCATAATGGCTTGTCAAAATACAAGGAAATTTAGATTCTGCGTAACCGATGCCCGAGAGCTGCCTAAGTTTCTATCTAGTGCTATCTTAACCCAAAAGCCGTTTCACGATTGTATTGAAAAATAACTGAAGAATAAGGATTCAGTAACAAATTCTCTTTTCCTTAAAGCAGAGGATAGTTGAAAATGTGTCCACGTGAACACATAAAGATATATTTATCATTAAAACCTGTTTGGAATATGAACTAACTAACAGACATTTAGTGTCATTATGAAGTGTTTTCCCTTTAATGCACAGTATTGGGATTAGAGAATAGCTTCTAGGTCAACTAAATGCCAGGCAACATTACATTCTAAATCCATAATCCATCATAACAATACATGACTGAATGTTAATTTAAATTCATTTATGAATGTGATTTAATGGCTATTGTGCTCGCACAGGTCTTACACTGCCTAACAATGGAGTTTGTGAGTGTATAAAACTCCATGAATCGGTCCACTGGCCTCAGCTGCCTGGAGGATCCACACTCACTAACAATGTTCATGGCTTTACCTCTGAGCCCCCACTCATTTGTATGTGTTCTGGAGCCTGTTGTAGTGTGAAATCAATAGTTCTATATCTACAACATACAGCAACACAAAATCTACACATATATTTGAATCTTAAGCAGAAAATGTTTTGCTTAGAGAATGTAGTGCAGCCTGGGTATTGAAGTCTTCCTATATTGCACAAATACCAAGAGGGCTTATTATTGGAGTGGACCCACTCTTTTGTTACACTTAATTCAAAATTTGACAGATAGAATGCTTGGGCCAAGCAGGATAAGTTTTGCCTTTCTTTCTTTCTTTCTTTTTTTTCATCCCTTGTCATTTTGCAACAATTTGCTGCCAAAATTGAGCAGGTATGGCTCATTCTACTACAATAACTATATGTCATGAATAAATAAAATCTATTGTAACCAAGGCTTTTCCATTTTACTTTCTATGCAAGAAAAGAAACACCAGTCTCAAGACAGTGAAAGCTTGTCACTAACTTCTTAACCTGACATTGTGGAATCCATTTTTTTTTTCTCCTCTATTTCTTGGGTTCAGTGGCAGTAACAGTAGTAGAACCGATTTTCGCACGGGGAGTTCCATTGCTTGAAGCTTTGCAAAATCTGACTTTAAAGGAGAATTAAGACAGCCGCAGCTTTTTAAACTCTTTTTAAACTTTTAAATGAAACTGCACATACTTTTAAAAAGGGTTGAACATGTGGAATTATTAACAAAGGAAAATGTGGGGATGCAGACATACATTTTTCTCTATTGTGAGTGTAAAGAAATCAGCAATTGCAATCACCTATATGTTATATAAAAAAGCTGCTATCCTAAGCCTTTTACAGATTAATGTCATTTCCTTCGATGATTGTTATGTGTCAGCAGGTTAACTTGAACTCCGCCCACTCTACTGTGATGCAAACTGGACATATACAGCCACAAAGACAAAGACAAAGACAAAGGACCTTTGACGGTGATCTGGGCAGTTGTCTCAATCATGCCCAGAGAGGAAATGGCCACGCAGGTGTAGTTTGCTGACTCGCGGATGTTGGTGAGCTCCAGAACATTGCGTCCCACTGGCATTTCCTCCTCCCTTGTTAGCTCCACCTCACCGCACGTCCACTTCACATAAGGCATGGGGGCACCGACCGCCACGCAGGTCAGGTTGACGCTGCCCCCGGGCATCACCTCGTGATTTGTGGGGGGGATGGAGAAGCGGGGAGGCACGCGGCGAACTGCAGGGATATAAACAAAGAGAGTGAGAAGACAGCACGGATAGGACGGGAGGAGGAATCACTGGGCCACTGGATTGATCCATTTTTAGCTGGTCTGGCTCTTACTGTGCACAACAATTTCTCTGGATTTGTACTGGCCTGAGCCTGCATAAATAATCCTACAGAGCAGTTTCAGTAGTGCTGGACGAAGGAGTTTTCTCTCCAACAGAGCTCTGATAACATCCAATTTTGTGGAGTGGAAAAGTTTTGAGAACTGGAAAGAGACTAATTTCACTGCAGTTCATGATTTTGGAATCCAGATCAAATCCAACAAAAGTTTACTATAATTATATTATTATTTCTTTTACAGGATACGAAATTGGTAGAAAATGGCCTAAAACATGCAATATACATGAAAATATCTGCACTGTGCATTTAATTCTAAATTATTTTGTAATGTGTGTTATTCAGCCGTGACTTGAAGTCAGAACGTTGAATTGCTCTTTAAGAAACATCTGTATTTCAGGTCCAACTGAACTAACAGTGTCCACATTCAGGGACCAACATATTGCTTTGAGTAGCCTTCTCAGGGCCTGTCAGGATTTGGACATGTCATTGTTGGATGTCAAGAAAGTTGCGAGTCTCGGCCATGGTCTGTTTTAAGTGGAGTTTGATGTTTTACCCATGTCTGTGAGTGTTTCCTCAAGGTACTCCAGTTTCCTCCCACCTCAAAAGAAATGCATCTTAGGTGAAGTGGAGTATCAAAATTGGCCATAGGTGTGAATGGGAGTGTTACTGAGTTATCTCTCTCTCTTTGTCAGCCCTGCCATAGCCTGCAGACTTGCTGTGGCTGTACCTTTCGCCCAATGACCACTAAGATAGGCTCCAGCCTCTCCGCGACCCTGTCATGAGTAAGCGGTATGGATACTGGATAGAATGGATTGCTGGATATCATGCCAACTCTCTGCACCAGATGTAACAGTCAAACTAACTGCACCATTTTCACTTGGAAAAGGGAAAAGTGAATGACTGTGCCTAAGGCGTGTAACCTGATTCCTCTGCGATTTCCTGCTGGGCTGTGAAGATTAAAATTCACCTGAGGTCTGGTGTGTCTCTTGTAAAGAGCTCTTCCATCACATCCTCAGGCTGTTCTGGAACATGCAGGAGAGAATACTGAAGTTTTCTCCTACATTGTTAATTCACGTTCTTAGAAATCTCTTTAAGTGCAGGGATATGCTGACTAATGACACAACATTTGATTTGGTGCCATGCAACATTGTGCATGCTGCATCTGTAGCTGGCTCTGTTGAAGAACTGAGGTCCTCAACCTCTGACTTAGCTTGACAGAGTCACCGAGTCTCACAAAGTGTAAATGAAGCTGTGGGCTGAAGTATGGATTTGAGGAGCTTACACTGCAGATCAGTGGCTTTTCTGAGGGTTTCGGCTTGGTTTTATTAAAGATGAGGAACAGCGATATTACAAAGTGTATCTAACAGGGAGAGAATTAAGATAATGCCACCGTATTTATTGTAAAGATGGAAGTTGAGCTGTGGTGGGCTGAATGCAAAGAAAAAAGGATGCACTCTACATGTGTGTCTAAATAACAACTGATAATACGGAGCGTTTTAGAGTGCATGCGTGGGTTAAATGTTACAGTTGTGGAGAGAATGCAGTTATAGCCTTGCTAGGCTCTGCTCATACAAGAGCAGCATTGTCTGCTGGCATGGGAAGCAGCAGGCTCTGATATGCAGATGGCTGGCATTAAGATTCCCATGGAGACTGGAGTGCCTGAGAACATAACGTGGAGGAACAGAGGAGACAGACGGATGGGAGAGGCAGAGGAGGGAGACGAAGAGGAAGAGGGGTGGGATGGAGACTGTGGGGTCAGTCTTTGCAGTAGCTCAGGCGAAATCAGTTCCCATGGGGCTTTTCAGCGCTTCAGTGCTAACAGAAGAGCTTTTTTTGAGCTCTCATTTTAAGTCCAATATGTCCTGTAGGGGTTTTACACTAAATCACCACTGTACATTTACAGGGATCAATAGGGTTAGCGATCAGTGAGACTGATTCAAGGATTCGGCAGCGTTTCATTATAATAATATAGCTGCTGTTCAGTATCAGACAGAGGAGGACATCCTGTGTTGATTAACAGCAAAACCATGACATCATTAATGAAATCAATGAGCTCCTCCGGGAAAGAAAATGTGGAACAAGAAAGCTCCTGCTTTAATTGAGCATTGGCGGCGACATAATATACAAATTGACTGCTCATGCAGCACAGGGACCCCAACTGACTCAGATGTCTGTGGCTCTGACCTACCTGTGCCACTTCAGCGGCCTCGGTCTACAGTAATAACATGCTCCCATGTAAAATATGTATTTAATATAATATATATTTCATATAAGTGGTGCTCATTCAATAGTTTGGCATAGTCTTTGTCCTGTGGTAATTATCTATCAGCTAACATACTTGGTGGAGGAAAATGTTCATTATTCCGTCACACAGACACATGTCATCTATTATCACTTTTGACGTGCATTTTGGTCATCACCATTTTTCAAAGGTCAGGCCAAATTTGCTGTTTGACAGGAAAGGAAATTGTCACGGTCTGATAATCCAGTCACACCACCCACATGCTAACAATCACATTACTTGAAATTATGTTTGGTTTTCCTGAAGTTCACTGGAAAAGTACCTGAATGGATTTGCAGTAGTAGTGTTTTGAAATGTGCTTGACATTTGTTGATGTATGTAAAAGTTGCTAATGGATGTTAATTGTTAGTTGATTCAAAATTATGTCTCTTTAATGATGAAAAATCTAAATACCAATACCTTTTAAAAAAAACACTATTTATCATGCTATATTAAATTAAGTATAAAACTCTTTTACAATATAATATTAAAGTGCTTTGTTTTAGTGGATGAGCCACATTAATTTTCAAAGGTATTAATGGAGATTGGTTCATTTGGCTGGGCTCACGTCTTTTTCCAGCAGTGGTGATTTTGAACACGCGTGCACAGCATGAGCCAAACCTAGACGTCTCATTTTCCAAATCATCTTCCAACACACACAAATAGTCTGCCGAACTGCCTTTAATGTGGCCAGTAGAACATGTTTCTTTGGCACACTTCTTCGTACCATGTTCCAGCAGGTACAACTGAATTGAGAAATATAGACAAATGCTCATTTGTACAGACAGGTTGAGATAAACCAGGCAGTGACAAATCTCTGTGGGTGTTGGTGAATGGATACAGAGTCACAACAACATCAGAGAAGCTTAAAACTGATATCACTGAAATTAACTGGATATATCCTTTCCACATAAAACAGGGTGAGTAGAGCACTAAAATAGATTCTATGAGCCCTGGCTGGCCAGCAGATACGTTGCTATGATATGTAAAAAGCACTACATTTGAAGGCTTAACTGAAATGTTTTCTTATTTAGCGAAGCTTTTAGCTTTAATTAATTTAAATGTGTTATGAGGCTTGTCCTACAGCCTTCCATTACTATTCCTCCTCAGTAAATTCTAAGGATGGTGACCAAGAGCAGTCATGCATTGTGGGAGGTGATCCAAGGTGATCCAAACACTCCCGGGTTATTTTCATTTTTTCTGGCTACTTTGACCCTTGTGTGGTCTTGTCTCAGGCATCCTGGCGCGTTATAAATATAAAATGATATTATCTGTGTGCAATACGTAAAACAATAACACGCCGCAAGATGTCCTGATATATCAGAACAATGGACAGAAGGAGGACATAGGGATGAGCACGAATGAGAGGAATTACACCTGGTTACCTGCATGTTAATATTAAAAAGGTCCAGATGCTGCTGTTGAGGCGGTATTCTTTATATCTGGATTAATTTAATTATTGCTGATCTGACTTGATCCTGGATATGTCTTTTATTTGAAGAAGAAAACCACACCCCGCAAGAGAAGGTCTATTGGACGTAAATAAGATTAGACCTTAAATGGAGTCACCTCAGGGACTCTGTCCAATTATGGCCTCTCCATCCCATAGAGAGCGACCTTTAGTCATTGCTGCATTAATAATAATAATAATAATAATAATAATAATAATAATAAGAGAATTCCAAATACAAAGAGGATTGTGTGATCACCAAGATCATTTTGCGATTTTTTTTGCACGCTGTTCTTTCTTTTTTTCAGATCTACACATTTGTTGATCTGAAGTTGATAAGAACAGGATCATATAGATGCATTATTGATGAAGAAGTAATGTCAGTCTAGCAAGGTTTTGACACGATAGGAGGATCTGGGATATGTCCACTCATCTTGTATTTATTAAGCCACCTATGAAGAACACTGCACAGAACTATCTTTAAATGGTGTCCTGATATACATAAATTTGTCCACTGAATATACTTGCCACAGTGGTACAATTCTTTATCAACATAAATCTGAACATTTACGGTCCAGTATACCAATCTTTAAGCCTTCCCATTTATCTTTAATCCTGGGTTAACATACTCTCTGGATATCACATTGACACAATTTATCTGTAATCCTGTGCTAACAGCCTGAGGCAGCACTGTTCTGCTCTCTGTGGTGTTAATTACTATTCATATACTGCAGCAAGCATTTCTTAGCTGAAGTCAAACATGCTGTCTGAGTGAATGCAAGCTATGTAGTTTTTATGAATATGAAATTTGTGCTTTTTATAATTTAAATGAAGCTAAGTTAATTAGACATTAGCATGACATGAGTTGGTTTTAGCTGGAGCTAATGCCAACATCAGCCCTGTTTGGTGCACAAGACCAAACAGCACAAATATCTAATATCTCGTCAGCTATTATTGACCACTCAACCTCTTAGACTACCATTGGGTCCAACATTATAAAGTTTCATTTTATATTCTGCTGAAAAATGCAAATAAAATATACATATACATTTTTAAGCAAAATCTGCCTCCAATGAGATTTTTCATTTCTTTTCTACGAGCTGTATTCAATTATTAATGGGTTACTAATGAGAATAGGCACATTGAATGAAAATAAAATCTTTTAAATAACCTTAAATTTCCCGTAAAGTGTACCGAATTGCCAATTTATTTACCCGTTAAATGTAAAGTACATTACGTCCTGTTTCTAGTTAAAAGAACATGATTTGCTGTGTTTGTAAGGTGATTAGACATTGCAGTATAAAGTAAAGCATAATAGATTGGGAGGGAGAGAAGTATTTATTCCCTTCAGTGGCTGTGTAGTGAGTCTGTAACTACATATACTATACTATACTATAAATCTATTAATCAGCTAGTGCAAGGCTATTCTCATGAATAAAATGGCATGCGTGTGCTGGCCAGCACTTAGGGAATCATGTTGTTACGGTATTAGTGTATTTCAAACCATGAAGTTACCCGCGGACATGGAGGATGGTACACAATGTGATGTCAGTAGTTTATTGATGTTATAGGGGATGTTATTACTGCTGCTGGTGGACTGGACTGTGGTCTGATGGGAGGATGAATGAGGTGCCGATGCCAAGAGTGAGAGTGAATTTTTCACTTAATCATCACAATGACATTTAGGAGTAACAGAGGTATATTAGGAGCAGCTGACAAATTCTTATCTTTATCGGCATGCCAGAAAGGAGAGACAAGATAGGGGTGGGTGAGGAGAGGGTGGAAGATTTGGAAAGCCAAGTCCTGATTTTAAAAAAGCTGGAGTTGTAGCAGAAGCAGTTAAGAGTAGGTCGGGGGCGGGGGGGAGAATGAGGGAGAGCATTCTCATGGGAAAGCCATGCAACAGTGCAGAGGCAACAACATGATGGAGCATAGACTTTGACTGTGAATGCAGATCTGAAGTTGAAGGAGCCTTAAAATCAACTCATGACATCTCAGCTCTCCTGTCGCCATTTACCTCTGGGTTGGTGGAATTAAATGTCTACTGCTGAAAATTAAACGTCTCTTACTTTGAGTTGTGTTTTAGTCTCGGCGTGAGTCATCACTGAAGGCTCAAAACGATACAATGCAGTTAATGGCATTTGGTTTGTGCTTCTCAGAGTGCCAAAAACAACAGTATTTGATATTAGTACCAACAATCAGGGATGGGCAATATTTCTGATCAATGTATATGAAATATTTATTTTGAATATAACATACTATTTTGTATTTCAAATACAAAATAGTAATTTGTATCAAAATACATTTTCATATATTTTTGTCCATCCCTGCCCAAAATAATCAAGAGGATGTATTGGAACAGTGTCCCTGAGTTGCATAGGGGATCTACATTATTGCAGATGCATAACGATGAAGCTGTTCAGGGCAACATAAGGGAAGTAATCTAAGTGATGTTGCTAGTTTTATTATATTGATCACTATTGCGTCAGGCACCGTAACGAGCCTTAAGACTCATTCTCAATGCTCTTGATAAGCAGTGAAAAACCACCTGACTGCGTTTGTGTTCAGGTAAAGCATAGAATAACTTACAGGAGCAGGTAAGGGGGTACAACAGCATTGATACAGCACATGTTCCCTCATGGTAATGATCAATACATTCGATGTCTAAGCCCTCTGAGATTATTAATTTCTTAATTTAAATGGTGAGTTCCGATCCGATCTCGCAAACACACAGTGCAGGCACTAGGTCTTGGCTGCATGTCATCCTGGTGTAGGATTTCAGTTGCTCTTCCTGTGTAATAATGAAATCAATGAGCTCCTCTCACTCAGAAAACAAACGACAAGCAAACCCTTTCTTTTGATCTTGTACTGAAGGCCGACCAGGCCGATAATGTACGTGACACCTGAATCGGCACCGGAGCAGCCGCTCCACAGACTCCTGTGCCCTGACTTTTCGGGAGTGTGTGCAGCCAGGGCACGGGTGCCATTTCAGAAGCCACAGTTAATAATTTAACCATGCCTCCATGTTAATGATTTAATTATAACTGTATATGCTATTGTGTCTTTAAAGCACACTGCCACACGTCTCAGCTTTACCTTCAGCTCACTCCAACAGCAGTTCACTACTTAAAATTCCTAGCTCCTAATCATGATTTCAAAATAAGAATCCTGGAAAACAGAAAACTATTATGCAGATTATTATGTTCTCTTGGGAGAGTCTGTTTCTATCAGATGAGAGGAGAACATGGACAAACCACTGTGAGGTCAGACCTGTGGCACAGCATGATAATAGTTAGACAGCAGGTGAGTGGTGGGACGAGCCATGCCTCTGAATTAGCCAATACAATAGAAATATTATTGGCATGCTGGAGAGAGTATCATGGAACTAACACAGTCAAAAGGTGTTGTGAGGTGAGCACAACGTCTGAGATGATGGTCACCCAGCTCAAATATATGATGTGACAGTATCACATACTGAACACATCCACATTTTGGGTAAGGTTTGTTAATGACACAAATGAATTTTAGCCTTTAAATACCTAAATAGGTATATAACTTGCTTATGAGTCATATTCTTTTATGGACCAAATCACTTTTGTCTCTATACCAGATTTCAAATCAAAATTCTATTTTGTATGCATGAATACAGCTGATCAGTCAATGTTCAATGGATTATTAATTCTTAATTAATTCTTGTTTCACGGAGAGTGGAGAGTGTAACACTATTTATGGACAAGAAAGTTACTTTTAAGATACTGTTCAGCTAAGACATTCCAATCTAGCTCAATGACAATTATGTGGAGATTTTAAGAAAAAGATTCATTCTTGAACTATAGGCTTTAACAAACAATCAACAGTAACCTCACTGTTACATTATGAAACAGCACAATAGGGATATCCATTATTATGCATCTCTTATGTACCTTTTTGTAAAAAAAGGGTCCAAGAACAGCCTGTCTGTCGAAACATTAGCTGTACAAAATGTAAAGAATTGGAGATAATTCATTTTTTATATATATACAGTATATATATTGGGTCACTATTGGGTCGCAGGATAAAATGCTGTTCTATTGGCTGTTGAGGTGACACAGTTTGGTTTGGTATTTGGTTACTCTATACATCAGCAGACATCATGCTCACTTCACAAAATTTTGGCAGAGCGGGCTGGATGGGGTAGAATGTGATCAGGTTGCAAGCATGTAGCAGCAGGGTGTTGGCTGGGGTGGGGGTGACGGGAGGTTTGCACTTGGGGGATTGGGGTCCTGAAAGAGGCCGGGACGAGCCTGAGGCGCCTAGCAAGATGCCAGCGCGGCACGGCTCCAGTCTGCCAGGCCTTGGCTTATAAGGAGGGCAAAGAGTGTAAAAACCAACCTTCCCGTTGATCTGAGTGGTGAGATTTGTATTGAATTTGTGGATGGCAGGGTGCGATGGTGATGGAGGGATTCAAGATAAAAGTGAAAAAGAAAAAAGAACAGGGGGGAAACAAGGAGTGGGAGGAAGAAGACAAGGAGAAACAGAGAGAGTAAAACAGGCAAATATCTGCTTATCCATTAATGAGTGATAACATCACAATGGAGGCAAGAGCCAGTGCAGCGCCGTGACATACACACACACACACACACACACATACACACACGCAAATCATACGGTGCGCGTGTAAACTCATCAAACTCGCAAACATAAAGCCCAATAAATGGAATTAAATCATCAGCAGTTTTCTAAATCAGAATGTAAAAACAATAATATGCCAGCAGTAGTCCACACCCACACAAACTCAGCCAGAGACGTACAGTAGATTTATACACACCCACTTTTCCTCCTTATCCATCTCTTGCCTGCAATGTTTGAACCCTTCATGGCCTGCAAATTAAGATGGAGGCTTTCCGACGAGCCGACTTCATTAAGCACACAAAGCAGGCTGTGTGTTACTGCCCACATTTATTCTCCTAGTGAGCTCAGCCATGAAATCAATGAGCACACAAACATGGCCCCTGACACAATGAGTCACACGCTCACCTAAGAAACTTTTACTTTGTTTACCACATGCTCATACTCGAGTATAACTGAACTTTTGTATCTGGAAGACTAGGACTACATATTTATTCCCCGAGTGATAAGAAGGCAGGAATTTGAATTTGAATTATCTGTGTGATTATGATCGTAGATGCACTAATTTATCCGATTGCCTTAGAACAACTGTATTTTGGATTATCTGTGATTTCACCACGGGGACCATGGAAGAGTCTCAAAACAAAGGTATTAATTCCAGTTTTTTATGACTATGCATGAGCATGATTTATAATCTGACTGTTATAAACCATTTTCAGCTGAAGTTTAGACATCATATTTTACCAATCTTCAATAGAGCACTTAATGATTTAGGCTCAAATAAAATCTCTACTGCTTTCTGTTGTCCCAAAAGCTGCATCTTGGAATTTTTCCACTGCTGGTATAATGTTGATGGCTTTTAACTTTAACTTATTTGTTTACATTGGAGCCCATCTCTTGAGATCTACCATTTCTGTCAGCTGTCCCTGGAGGATCCACTGCAGCTGACGGTTGGTTAACTTCAGTACACAGTCTTCCCAGAGTAAATGGATTTGAGTCTCAGCTGAGGAGTATTCAACGTGTCACTATTCGGTGATGTCATACCATATTGGCAATGTGAATACTATCTAATCAGTGGATCACTTCACTGTACGCTTAACAGATCACACAACAAGATAAAAATGTAATCCTACGCTCACAGAAGGAGAGGAATGTGTGAGACAAACAGAAACACACACAGAGTATGACTGACACTGACATTAACTGTACCCCACGGGCCACAAATACAGACAAGACCTAAGAAACTGAAAAAGACAAACACACACACACACACACACACACATACGCACACACAGTCTGACAATATATGCCACGTTGCAGAGTTCGCTCATAAAGCCACAATATGAGACGAAAATGGAAACATAAGCTGGCACACCTGGAGAGGTCAAAGGTTAAAGCAAACTTAAGCAAGAACCTTGAAGAGAGAAGCAAAAAACCACAAATCATACAAATAAGAGGTACTTTATCATTTTGACTTTGATGGGTACGACTTTGTTTGGTTTGGTGGAGATGTTTGCCAAGCCAGATAAATGGAATTGGAAATTTGTGAAGTAAACCAGTTACATGCAGAGGCAGAAAACATGTTTGTCTACAGTTTGAACCTGGTTCTTTTTCAGTTCTCAAAAGCAATTTATGAGCATGGGATAGGATCAGATCAATAAATGATGCATCTATAGTGGGAAAATTAAACCAAGAGGGCATCAGCGGCTTCTTTTAGGCTCATCTGTGTGTTTTTGTGTATAATACCAGGGAAAGATGTTCATATGACTAGAATATATCATTTCAGCACAAACTACTTTCACTTCAGGTGGATTTTAGGACAAGTTGACAAAACTGTAATGGGATATAGTTCTTATCCCCATATCCTTCACCCGGCGGCTGAAGTGTCAGCGCAAGTGCTATGGTACCACTGACGCAATTGTAATTTCCCCCCCCAACACTCACATAGCGTAAAAAGCAAATGCACTCGTGCCCATCTGTGCACCCTTGGGCGTGTTGGTCTAAAAATGAGGAGTCGTCTGGCAAATTGTTGGCACATTGCTGTCGTGGAGCAGAAGAATGTGTTTGCTTTTTGAGAGCCACTCACTCAGATTTTTTGCTCGCATGCTTTCACCTTGTGCACAAGCAAATCTGTTCCCAATCTCTCTGTCCCGTGATACCAAGTCTAGTCTGTGCCATCTAAATAGTAATGATCCGCTCTGGCTCTTAAAGAGAATGGCGGGTGACGCTCTGCTTGGTTCAATTGAAGAACATCCCAAAACACGCATATGATAAATTAGTCCCTTTGCGCCTCACTGTGTAACTAAATGAATTAGTTGTCCAACAACAACAAAAACAGATTTCATGATTTCTACCAAAATCGATTCTTTTGTGTTGTTGTGTTTTATTTGAATACATTTGTGGACACAGTGCTTCTTATTTTATATTGATACATTTGCAACCGAGTTATTTTGTTTCAAAATACATCTTCATGAATTTTTGTCCATCCCCGGCAGGCATATCCTTTGACACCTAAAGACAAAGTGCATCAAAGAGCATTGACAATGAAAACATCGGCTGAACAACCGAGTCAATCTGTAATGAATCACCCACACGCTTTGAAATTGCCTTTGAGAACTTGATATTGGTTGAGGTTAATTGAGTTGCTTGTTGACAAGGCCTAGTTTTATGGAAGGCCCTCAGGCTTGCTTTCGCCCTGCTGACTTTTGTTGCAGCACAGAGCCGAGTGTATCCCGCTTTCGGGGGAATTTCCTGCCTGTCGTGGCCCACACGGGAGATGTCGGCTTCTGCTCGTGGCAAGACTCCACACGTCCACCTCCACTTCACCAAAACAAAGAGGCAGAAACTCAGCCAATCTCACCTTCACCCCTGACGAGTCAAAACATTCCCCCTCTGTCACTGTGAGGTTAGGTGGGTCAAGCAAACTAACAACATGGCAGTGGTGCAAAATACATAATCACCACCCAGGAGACAGAGACGACATAGAAAAAGAGGTAGAGAAAGCAGGAAATGACAGCGAGAGCAGAGAGTGGACAAGCATCAACAGGTCTGATTTTCAGCAGGATCCAGGAAGTGAGCGAAGTTTCTCTATTAGCAGTCAGGAGGCGGAAACATCAGCCCTGCTCTGAGTGGAAAGCGGTGTACGGGGTTAGGCGACGAGAGACGACCGTGCCGTTTGAGGCGGTGACCTGGATGCCGGGGGGTGCACGGGTCACAGGGGGACAACAGGGATCTTACCTCGAACATAAAGGTTAGCAGGAGCTGAGTAGCGAGTCCCAGCGCTGTTGATGGCCACACACTCGTACTTGCCCTGGTCAGACTCCTCACTGTTCTCAATCTGAAGTGCTCCTAGGGAAGGAGGCCAAAATGTCATGGTTCAGGTTTGCACTGCAGACACACACAGAAACATGCTGACAGACACACACACACACACACTCGCATAAGCACAGATTTGGCAGTGTATTAATATCCTTAATTAAATAGGGACATCTCTATTAAGTTCTTCTTTCCTCTTTAAAATTATTCATTATTATGCCCATGTGTTAGACTAAGATAATCAAAATTTGACCCTTTAGATTGCATTGTAAACAAAACATAACATATGTAATTATGTGTCCATAACAGAAAAAAAAAAAAAAAAAAAAAGTAAAAATGACCCATTACTGTTACTATCATCGAATAATCAGTACCCCCTGGTGACAGAAGCAGAAAAACTGCTCCTGCATTCTGCACCTCCCACAAGCGCAAGTGATACAAAGATATCTAACATCTAACATATTTAACAATTTCACAGCAATGCTCAGCATCTTTTGAACTATGTAAAATTAACATGCTATCCACAATGGACAGACCGACTGCAGTTTCATAGCCTGATCTGGCCTGATGACTGAAGTTCTGCAAAACAGATTTTCAACCGGAGTGCGAGAAGATCACACAGACAAAAGTCTTCAGAAGTTTAAACAGAACTTTAGATCCTTCGCCACGGAGCCGTCGTTTAACTTTCATGGTTGCAGTGCATGTTAGGTTACTGCTCAGACCAGCAGTTTGAAAAATTTGTGAATCAAGCAGCGTCATAACCCGTTAAATAATGAATCATTGTTTTTGAAGACTCTTTCCACGTCACCATCTACTGTATGCATGCAAAGCTTAATTAGGTACCTTATGACATGTAAGGCACTCCAAACTTAAAAGAACTTGACTTTGGACGACTTGTTTGTCCTGTCTTATGACATTCCTGTTTTGGCGATGTCAGGACTACGATTGGGAACTTAGTTGTGATGAAAATCAATGACTTATTGCGAGGCTCCTGTACCGAAAATACTGTACATGAGTTCATGTTATTGTGTCATTTATCGTTGTTTGAACTTGATGGTCTTGTGATCACCACCACCATCAAGCATCATCATCATCATCATTTTTATCAGTCAACATCCTGTATTTTCCTGAATCTTATTCAAATCAGAATAGGACTTCATTTAATCTTATCTTTTTCATCTTAATTAAATCTTCAATCTACATCTCCCAAAACTCAATCCAAAAATGATGACACCACTCAGCCTACATTATAATGCATTTTTGGGGAAACTGTTTAGCTTAGCTCATAGTTGAAAGACCAACGGTTGTAGGTTGTTTAAGCCGTCTTACACCAGGAAGTAGCAGGTTGTCTATCTGTCTGTTCATTTCAGAGTCTGGCTGCAGCTGTGCCAGTCCTGGGGGCTGTGTCAGTGGATGCAGCAGCTGCCCACGTGCACGAGCATGTATTTCCCCCTGAGGTTTGCCATGCCAAACTTTCATCATCTGCCACCGGCTAATCAGGACGAAGGTGTGGAAATCACCAGTGTGATTAATGAGCCTTTGGAACAGCTGAGCAGCTTGAGCAACCAAGGTGTTCTCAATACTACAGGCTTCATTCTTAATATTCTCAATCCCACAGTGAGATGTAAATATGTAAACATACTCACACTGCGGTAAAATCACACATCTGTATATATTGTACACATGGAACTGAGACCTTTTTCTGAGGAGCTTAAATATCAGGTATTGGTGGCTGCAATCCAAAATTTGCATTAGAGGCTTAAAATGGGATTTTCTGTCCAAGCATGTTATGTTGCCTTGTGATATTTTTCTGTCCTGTAACCACTTTTTACACTCATAATCTCAGCACTGAAAACACACAATAGCTTTTTCATCCTGAAATAGCTCAAAAATGTAAGCTAGTGCAGCTCAATTTGACCAACAATTGACGATAATGTGCTCTTTATCATTTTCACTTTGAAGAAACGACAAATGAAACTTTCAAATGAATGTAACTTACCTTACACCACAGTTTACCATTACCTCCATTCAATCCAAAACATTTACATAAATATATCAAAGCATTCATACAAGCATTTGGCACTTGATTTTCAGTAAAGATTAAGGTTGAGACAGACAGCATGAATGTGTCCAATGTGGTTATGCGTGACACACATCATGCAATTTTGCAGTGGACGATAATAAACATGAAAAATAAAAATATGCAAATGTCAAAATATATATTTCAGTATATATTCCTGAACGCATCATGGTATGGGTTTGTAACACAATGTTAAGAGCTGGTTTATAATTTATATATAAAATATGAAATAACAATGTGCAGTCACAGCTCAGGTGGATCTGGTGCAGGCGGAGTCCAGAGATGGAGGAGGAAAATCCTTCATCTGCGATGCAGCCAGCGATGAGAGCTGCACCCTTAGGGATGATTGATACTCTGTATGTGTCATACACACACACACACACACACATACACACACGCACACACCCAGCTCTACACACTGAGATGTAGGTAAGACTTTGTCTTACATATCTCAAAACATTGTGTCAGATTGATAACTGAAGCCATGTATATTTTAATAGGTCTCAATGTTCTCCTTTGGGCATCAATCCAAGAGGACATGTCACACTGTTACCGACATGTGAAGATGAATATGTAGGGGTAAGAGCCTCTTTAGAGAAAATTTTATATTCTTTACTCAGAGATACAAATCAATGCTGATGGATGTTGGCTTCGACCTCCCAGCATGATAAAAGGCTGATTGGCACTGTCGGCACAGGTGTGACTTCTTAGTGATGAAGACTATGAAGCCCTAAACAAAATGTTAGAAGCTGCCAGAACTTCCTCTGCCCTTCACACGCTGAGCCTTTGATTATGCAGCAATGTGTTTCCTCTCTCTGCACCTTCTTCGGACTGCATACAGACAAAAGTCCAAGCTTATCACCTTTGTAACACACACCTTGTAGACTACTAATCATGCCAGCGGGCTATTACCATTTTGCATATGTGAAGTGGATTGATTCAAAGTCTACATGGGACCGAGGCAGGCCAGGCTGTGAGAATTGGCTGTAGGAACAGCATTTAAACATCTACAGTACATACCTTGATGCTAAGCTAAAGGTTATCAACCCCAGGTGTGTGTAACACCCGGTTAGGCTCTCATTAATGGCCACATGGACACATGAAGTGCCTGTCACATATAACCTTTACAGAGCAGCTCATGGACTAAGGCCAGGTTGATGCAGGTTGAAATGTTGCTTGAGCACATCCTCTCTCTCTGGGTATCACAAGATACATTACCTACAAATATCATCAGGTAGTAATGTCAACTTTTTAAGGTCTTTCACCATAAAGTGCATGATGATGGAAAATGGCTACAATAAATTATCTTCTGGGAGCCAAAAAACCCTCTCTTTGCCACAGGATACCATTGATAGCCTCGTGTATCATTTCCACTGTCCTTGCAGCTGTTATTTCTTTCTTTCGACATACATCCAAGTCAAATGCGAATTTCCTCAATTATCACCGTCTTTGTTTATACAGCTGAGTAATAGTAGCTTTAAAGAATTCCAGCAATGCCTTGGGATGGTTGTGCGTTTCAACCCTCACACTGCCCCCTGGTGGATGTAGTGTTTAATACTCCAGATTGACATAGAGTACGTGGTTATGTATACCACATAGCTCACATACCAACAGGGTTCAGACCTATAGGTGTAATTAAGATAAACGGGACTTTTTCCAGGTCCATTTCCTCTGAACTATGATTATATGCAACAGTGATATACATACATTCACTGGCATCAGTTTGTGCCCAAGAGAAGTATTGTGGTATATGTTCAGCCTAAAGTATAGCGTATCACAGAAGTATTGGTACTAGTGTACATGTTAACAGATATGCACAAATGGCTGATATTTAGTATTTATTTTCATCATTTTTACTTTGATATTTCTTCTATTTGTTTTCATATATAACAACAATATAATTATTTCCCCATATAAAGTTTATTCTTACTTGTATTTAGTTTTACTTTTCTTTTTGGCCTTCTTCTATCAATATCAGTTTAAAAATGCATTATCAGTTTGACCCTGTAACTGTAACTGAGATTTAAACTTCATTACTGCAATAGCTCACATACTGTATAATAGAAGTGGGCTAGAATGCTGTGGGATACACATGCATTTGTTTTGTTTTTTACCGTTTTTCTGACATTAAAGATAGATCATACACACTTTTGAACTGTTATGTGCGGAAGGCAGAGAAAGTGTTGGACAAAGCGATAAGGACAGAGAGCTGGAAATGGGGACACGGTGAGGTGACGGAGAAGGAGGAGGGAGGCGGCGGAGAAATGGGGGGCACTGAAGAGGAAAAAAGGATGAGTGGATGTTTTCTGTTACCCAGCATTCTTACCTCTGATTGGTGTACCACCTGGTGAGGTAATTTGAATGCAAATAAGATTAGAGATAAACATTAGTATAAAGACGAGAGAGAGAGAGAGAGAGAGAGAGAGAGAGAGAGAGAGTGGCAGGAGAGCAAAGATGGGAAAAACAGCAGTGGTAAGATTTAGAATGATATTCTAAGCTGCTTACTCACTTCTCTGATTATAGAACAGGAAAACATAAATAAGGTATTATTTAGTCATATCTGAGAGTGTAAATCAAATCTAAAGATAACCTACAAACAAAACCAATTTCATTAAAAAAAAAATGCGTGAATTTATTCTTTGAGAAAAAAAAATCCTTCTTCTCAGTACAAATGTGCATAAGCACAAATAGTTTCAGTAATGTGTCTGGTCCAGCTCTCATTTATGCATCTTGTAATTTGCTCTCACCTGGTGGTTACGTGTGTTATACACCTGCCTATTTGCTCTACAGAGCTGACATCCTGTTGTGATCACAGCACTACTTATTCTGCACACCTGCTTGTTTCCTGACGGCACCTGGCTATCAAGCACTTGACCCCACATTCATTGAAAAGTAGTCATGCCTGGGTTTTAACTCAAGGTGTTTTCACTTATAGAGGCGTGAGTGTGATCTGGCTCGTCTGCATCCTGCTGTAACAAGGCAGATAAGAACACCGCCTGCTTATTCTCTCTGATGCAACTCACAGAAACACAAACCTGCTCTTGTGTCCTGGGATACGCTGTGATCTTTTTTTTTCATTTGGTTTGATGGAAGAAACCTACTATCTGGTGCCAGAATTAGCATACTGCAGATATATTTTTACAGCCTTCATGCTACTTGGTTCATCAGATAATACACCCTTGGTTTTGTGTGTACACTGTCTCTCAAGTTTTTGCTTTCTTTCATCTACATGTAGACATATTGCATTAGTCACTGGGGCCATTTGGCCATATCAGGACATATGCAGCAAACGATGGAGGGAGGAATGTTTACTATGCAGATGCCAGCGATCTGGATAATAAGCCGAGCCCCTCTTGAGCCAACAGGATCACAAGATGGTAAGATAACATAAGGTGGGGGGTCTGGAAGCTGTGCGGCACGTCAGCAGCTTTCAGATGGGTAAGACAGATCTGCCATGACCTTCTTCCACTGTTGTTAGATCTCTGAGTATCATGGCAGATTTCAGAAGGTTGAACCTTCATTGTGAAAAATAATAACTCTACAGACCTTATTATGTTTTCACAATGTTTGGGCTGGAAGGGTTTCTCTCAGTAGCGTCCCTCAAAAGAAATATGGAGTGACAGATTGTCAGACCTATGTGCTCCAGTTGTTGAAAGTTTTCATAATTTTTCTTAACCAAATGTCTGCAATGTGTAGCGATAAACCATTATTAGAAACCGAACTGTTCTATTTCTATTAACCTCCAACGCAATGTTTATTTTTTGTTTCTTTGTTTATAAGTATAGCTACCAGCTCACTAATTGCCTGTATATGTTATACTGTATGTGCTGTATGCATATAGTAACAATTTCTACTGTGTATGTTTTGTAGTTTTACACACTGTATTACACTTTATACATTATAATTTCATCACTTAGTGTTTTATAAGTTATAAGTTGCTCGATTAAATGGAGGAAATTACCTAAATTTAATTTAAAATCCACAAATTCCATGCTGAGTATGAACAATTCACAGACACTGAGTTGAGCTCGCTATTTCGCTCCAGCATTGTTTATCAGAGAGGAGCTTTGTCCTGTCACACTAAAACCTCTCCCAGTCTCCCAGTGCTTCTTCACTATCAAATCCTAAGGTCTGGAGCCACAATCGGTTTCAGACACTCCTCAGGACAACAATCACACTGAGTTGCAGAAGTCTACTCACTGGTAAACATAGCTGAGTTTTAAATTGGCAGCGGAAGTCATATTTTGCACAGGAGACAAAAAACTTCCATTCACTGCAAGAGAGCAAAGGGCTGAAATTGAAAAATGAAGCTATTAGTGGATCAAAGTAATTTAATAGGACTCACTAATTCATGAGCAAATCTAATCACTCTCTTATATAATGAATTCCACTGAAACAAATAAATTGAATAATACGAGAAGCAATGTATTTCACATGCTTTGTGTGGCACAGGGTTTTTTAGTAAAGGAGGTCAGCCATCTGTGCTTGGCTGCTGTGGGACTACATGTGACGACTGAGCGCTATGAACCAAATTGAAACAAATTGCTATGCTGTCCGGTTAATAAGACATGGCATGTTTGTCCTTACCTAAGGCCCTGACTGTGGCTCGGGAAAATCCTCAGCATGGACTTCAAAGCCAATCATATCCGAGAGGCTGTCTCCTAGCCTTTCTTCCCTCCCTGGGCTGTGACTGATGGGAAATCTGGCTACTGTGTTGGCTGGCAAGAAAGTTCAGCTCTGGACGGCCTTTCAGTGCTGTGTAGGTGCTCATGATTTTGGCAAGAAACAAACATTTCTATTTTCTCTCCGAAACGGAGAGAAGGAGCAGCTGACAGGTTGTATGGAGCAAGGGTATTCAGCACGGAGCCAGCCAACTCTGCTGTGAGTTGCTGGGCTGTTTTTGTGCTGAAAGATGCCCTCTCTGCTCCTCTGGATGCGGGCCACCGCTTGGAGCTTCACAGAGCCTGCTTCACATGGCTGGCTCTGCTTTAAGATTTGTCATTATCTGTGGCGTGTTAAGCATCATTGGCATGCCAATATTCCCACACAGGTGCTGTTGAGGTAATTACAGAAATGTGCGCTATTCAGCTGAAAGTGGGGCTCATTCATTCCAATCTTAGCCCCATTGTGTATTGTATGTGCTTTTGGACAATTCAATCTCAGATGTTTATCAGAATCCATTGATCCCGTTAATGTGTTCTGAGCTGTAATTATCATTTTCTCTCAGCCTAAGACATCTATTCATATCTGTAGTGTGATTAAATAGTTGAAGGTTGCATCCATTGTGTGTCACGGCTATGACATTAGCCAAGATTAGTCATTGTTTAGCATTATATATGTCAAAAATTACATTTTTATTTTTTGTATATTCATTCCTTTCATGTGTTTATCAATATTGCTGTCATTGTTTTAAAATCAAATTCACATGTCAATTGTGATGCTTAAAGGATGAGTTAAATTTAATAAATGTAATAACACTTTAACAATGGTCAAAGGTGATAAAGATTTTGTCAAAATTACTGAGGCCAGTTCTGTTGGTGAAGTCTTTACAAGAAAAGTTCACTTGAGTTACATTTTTATTCTGCATTCCAGGTCATATCAACCAATTTTTTTATAAGTTTATTAGAATTTAATTTCTACCCAAACTAAATATGATTGTGTTGGCAATATAGAGGGATAGGAGAAAAAAAAGAGTCATGATAACCATTTTATACAAACAGTTATCTGTTTTTGCACATGACCTCATATTGCTGTGCCAGAGTCCTTATTAGTCTCTGCTCCAGTCTGGTGAAATTTACTACACCGAAGTAAAAGGAGAAGCACCGTGGAACGGTGACAGTAATGGCCAAGCGCTACATTGCAGTGTTGGCGCAGATGATCAGTGCATGTGCCACCTGCTTACCAGTCCTGACAGGAAGCACATGTCCTGCACAATGAACGCATCATGTTCTGCCTTTTGGCAATGTTGTCAAAAACATCATCTGATCCAATTCAAAAAAGTGCATTTGTGGATGCTGGTCAAATGGCTTCCATCTTCCAGCAGGATATCATTTTCATTTTAACGGTGATTGCATATGAATATCTGTCATCCAACATAGATCCCTGCGTTATTATTTCAGATCTCGACCAATTCCATCTATATCATAGTTGTCCAAAATGCTTTGGTGAAAAAATGATACAAAGTTAGCTGCTACGCCTGCAAGTGAAAGTGTATTTATGCCTTGTATTAATTTATCAATATGGAACCCATTCTGTGAACACTCTGAGGTCATTACTTTACCTGAACGGAGCTGTTTTATTCGGCCATTGCTACTGCTGATGTCCACAGGCAGGAAATCTTTGAACCAATAGATCTCAGGGTCAGGGTTACCGCTGGCAGCACACAGCATTGTGGCAGTACGAGTCCTCTCCACTACCTTCAGCTGCGGACCCATATCTATGGTAGGAAATCCATGTGGGATCTGGTCCTCTGTGACAAAGACACACAGAAAAAACAATGGCGATCTTAACGTGGCATCCTCACATTTTTTTCAAGCTCTCCAGTAATTTCCACTGAAAGACAACCACCCTGAAGACTGCAGGCTGAGCATGTGTTCAAGTCAGTGACAAACTGGGAAAATAGCCTGCAGCACTCCTCCAACACAACACAAAGAAGAGGCAAAAAGTCCACGGTTACACTTGCGCTCTCAATAGTGTTCCTTACATGCATATGATCATCTTCAAAGCAGCCTCATCAGGATAATGGCAAGTTTCAATGAAATATTCTAGTAAACTGAAATGACATTTTCCCACACCTCTATCCTTGTCTGAGTTTAAGGCAGGCAAAAGGGTCATGTGTTCCACCACTTCTGACCACTCTCCTCTGGCCTCCAGTAGCTGCTTCCTTCAAGTTCAAGTATTTGATACTTGTCTACAAAACAAGGACTAAAACATCACCCAACTACCGGAACTTCCTCAGTCTGGTGTATGCTTGTCTGATGAATAAGATTCTCGGGTATATTCGATATGCCGAAACCTTCTCAGTCTGTACAACAGCCATAGAAATCAACATTTTAGTGACTTTTAGCCATCACTTTACATGCTGACAGCCATGTAGCTGTAGAAAAGGACATTTGCTTGGTGATATTTTTCATTTTTCTCCCTGATCATCCATTAAATCTTTGATAACCTTTTTTTCATAAAGCGGATATGAATAAATATCTGCTCTTCAATGCAATATTTTAGCTTATTAGGTGAGTGTAGAGCAAACAGAGACCAATGGAGCAGTAGGAGATGATGACCACACACAGATGATGAAGATGCTAACATATGAGGACATGGACTTTGGGATCTGAAGACAATGGACACACTCTTTCTGACTCATTTCTTGAAATGACTGCAATCATTACAAATTATCCCAATGATCAGATGGTTACGAGGGCATGATTAGCTTTTCCTGTAATGACGAGGGATTCAAGTAGAAATGATATCACGGTAATTGAAACTGAGCCTTGAATTTTTATTCACCGGGCATGGTCTCCTCGTGGGTGGAAACTTCTACAGTGACATTTCAGTTAATGTCGAAACTTTCCTTGTTGGTTTCCTAAATGAAGTCAGTCAGCCTTGGTGCTTATGATCGCCATTATATTTTCAAATGTCAATGGAAAAATTACGTAATGGAGTAAAATTATTGTTCGTTTCTATACAGCTGAAAACTACAGAGGGTGATTTAAACATATTATGCAGAAATATATTATAACATTATAATAAATTGAAGAAACAAACCAGAAATATAAATAAGATATCTAAAGCAATGACATTCATTATTATGACATTATATGTAAATCTTACACGGAAATTATACAAAAAATGCTACATTTTGGTTGGCTAATGGCAAAAGTTAAAATCCTAGAATCTCAATATGGCTCCTCATTCAAACGGTTCAAGAATGCATAAGGCCAACATGCATTCCTGAAAAGGGAACACTGAGACCACTTAAACGATGTTTCCAAACTCTAGAAATAAGTAGTGACTGCACCTGTGACTAGCACCCCAGAGAGGTCATTTTGAAGCCTGCTGTATCTAAAAACCTGCAGGCACAGCAAAACAGAGCCACACTGCAATGTTCATCAACTGTATTGAGGAATATTAATCTGGATATCACTGCAGATGAATTCCTCAAGCACACAGACCCTATACTGCTGAAGAATTTATGTCTAAAATGGTGTGTTGTGTGTTTCACAGCAATGTGTATTCTTGTGTAAGTTGACTTAAATCATGTTTGGACACTCATTTATGGTTTTGACTCATTTTATCAGCATCAACAATGCTGATAAAATGACTCAAATACAGGCACCACAAGTTTTATGTCAGGCGGTACAGATGAACACAACAAGGCTGTTAAAACTCTTATGACTTTCCAGAAGAAACAAACTTAAAAAAACAAAATCTCACAAATTCAGCCTTTGGGTCTCTGCTGACATGACCCCTATGCAAGGGAAATAAATAGACTGCACTTTGCCTCAACTCCCTACAAAGACACACTTAACACACCTCCGTAACACAGTTTGCTAAGGGCCGCATACACCTCAAAAGGAGCAAATGCTATTTTTCTTCTTCTCCATGTCAGATAAGCTATTCCAGTGTGAAGTCTGGAGTGCTGTTAGTCTCAGCATCAAGTGTGGGTCTTCAGTATGTAGCGTCTGCTTCACAGGCTGATTTTATTGGCTTTGAATTTCAGATACCCTCCAACAATAACACGGTGAAGGTTAATGGGACCACCACCACTAATCTAATGCAAACTTTATGAATTCTTCCTTGTAAAAACATTGATCTCAGCAGGAAGAGAACTTAGGAGAAAACATTTAGCTCAGAACGTTTCATGCCATTTAATATAGCTCCTGGTGATGAGATAAAATACTTCGTGAATAATGTGTGATGTTCAAGCCAGCGAGTGCAGTTCTATAATTAAGCTTTGAGGCTCACTTTTAAAAGTTATTGTGCAATTAATGCAATTCTATAAAATTATTTAACTTCATATATTTTAATAAAGCATTTTCGCATTCACACGTTTATAATCTCACGTGTACATGATTGCACATAGTGTCAATAACACACACACGCACACACATGCCACTAAAAGCCTCAGCAAAGACTCGGTGACAGTCGGAATGAGAATCTGGTCTTGTGCAATGTGTGGGACTGAGTGCGCAGACAGCTAATTGGGTAACAGGCAAGTCAACCAGCCAATTTCATTTGGTCCAAATAAAATGACTGGATGGGTTTATTTCAGGATTACTAGAGTCACAGATATCGGGTTTTTAAAATTCTTTGTTCAGATTATTTGATTTAATTAAGATGATTTAGTTAAGATGATTTCTTCAAATATTACAAATTGCGTTTCTACAAAAAATTGCCTACCTTACATGTAACACTATAAATCGGAAAATACAATATCAAGGCCATCATAGCAGTATAGCACCTTGTAACAGAATAACTTAAAAGTAAGTCAGCATTTTCCCAGGAAGCTTAAAGCTACATCCCAGGAATCACAGGTGGCTCTGTGTTTGCTTCAACAGACTAAGATGAAAGAACTCTTTGACCTCTGTTTTGACTCAGGTAACACGGTCCTGACTACAGACCGCAGAGAACCAAATCTTTGACATGCTCCATGACAATAGAGAAAAGCTGGTTACTCATGTAGGATTCTTACCCCTCCCATGACACCAGATATCCATGAGTGAGCATTGTAAATGAAGGAAGAACACAATTAATGTAGCCCTTTAAAGACAGCAATTCAGACGGAGGGAAGGAAGTAGCAACATGGAATCCACCAACTAATTTAATATAGAAAAGAATCAACCTTCCACTCTGTTTCCTCAGGGAATGTCATTGTTGTACATTATGTCAAGTTACAGTTCGGAAAACCAGGATTAATCGTTGAGGGGCTCCTCTTAAAATGAGCGCTTGGACTCCGTCTGAACTCGTTTTCTTATGTTAGGCTAATTTTTCATGCATACGGGTGCGTCTTCTATTGTCAGAGCCTCAATTGTTCAATACCTTAAAGTGAGCAGTCCAAAGCTAAAAAAAAATCCTTGTATTTTGTACTGTAAATTCAGACTCAAATAGAGACATTTTCTTTTGATTTTCACAACCAAAAAGTTGCATTTATGTGATTTGAGCTTCCATGTCAGTTTTGGGCAAATTGAACATTTCTTCATAAAGTTCTAGTCATTTATAGTCACAACCATGTCTGCCCTCTGGTGCAGGGTTCTGTTAATGCTGGCTGAAAAGCTCTTTCTCTGACAGGGACACTTCATCTTCTCATATTGCTTTTTCTGTCCTGCAGGTAATGCTATATATTTC
>OMNV01009369.1:51025-166834 GCA_900303265.1 Brotula barbata | reverse complement strand
AGACATGAACACGTATAAAGAAAGCACCCAGTTTTAACCCGCCAGCTTACATCATCTGACAACGTTTTTTTTTTTTTTATATTCTCATCTCTCCCTCGTAAAGAGAGCAATTACATGTCCGGGACAATCCCACATTAAACAAACATTAGTTCTCTCTCCAGAGCCAGACTCTGCCAAATCACATTGTTTCCAGATGCCCATCAATAAAACACACGCACACACACACACACAGACACACACACGCACCAGCCACCTCTCCGTGCCTCGCTCCTCTCCTCTCTTCTTTCTATTGTTTTCCTTCTAAACTCCTCATCAATGTTTCCATTTCGCTCTGCTCCATCTTTCTTCATTTTCACTTGCATCCCGCACTGAGCTGGGCCCTTGTGAAGAATGCTGCCATGCCAAGCTGCTTTTAATTAGACCACCACATCCATGACTACTGGAGGAAGAGAGGAGGACCAGGGATGGAGAGAGCAAAGGAGGAAAAAAAAGGAACAGGCAGTGCTTCCTTTGGGCATCACAGCTCCCAAACCAATGACGGGCCGCCGCCATCGTTTTAAGTCCTCCGTGTTCAGAAATGAGGCTTCTTCATTTTCTTTCATTGTCCATGCGATCTCATTCCTCAATAGATATGCAGCCACAAACTGAATATTTACATACTGTAAATACATATCAAAATACAACCACACTGTAAAGGCATGGGCACTGAGCTGATAATTAGTGAATGGAATGCATCCATCGTTAGTTATTGTTGCTGGCTAAGCCTTTATCATCCATCGGAGCCGTTTTGGCTGCAGACTGACTGCTGATTCACTGCTGTGCCTGTGTCTTCCTGCTGTGTCTCACCGACTGTTAAATGTTGAGGCTCATATAATAAAACGCCTAGATTTCTGTTGGCACTGTTGGTGTTTTTTTAGTGTAACTTTAAAGACGCTTCCAAGCTCCCGTTGATAGATTTACTGAGAAATCCCGCGGTGCTACCATTAACGAAAGAATATGACAAAAAATAACCAGTCTAGTAAGCATTATCACGCTTCTGCTCTTCAAACTGCGTTTTTAAGCTTTTCAGAAATGATTAAATTAGGTGTATATTGCATTTCAATTTAGTTTAATTGTTTATGAATAAATTGTGAGTAAAACAACATGAATTTGCATTGTTTCACCACTGTGTCTTTGTCCCTTAGAGCTTTTAGCATTTGCATCAATCTGGTTAAACCTTATTTCAGAGCCATACTTAATATTTTGTCAAACTGTGAAAACCCCTTAAATTTTGGTATGAAGAGTACTACATAAACAATGTTTGATTGATTCATTTGTCAACACTGCCTATGAACTTCAATGTAATGAGGAAAAAAGGAGGACCATACATCTATAGCAGTAATAATAATAATAATAGTGTAATTACCAAGTTTTTCAGTACTTTCAGTACTTGAGGGTGTTTCTCGCTATGCTTGGTGATTTAGAATGAGTGGGATTTATCAGGGCAGGTTTCTTGCTGGTGCGCGTGAGGCCTGCTTAAGTACATAAATACAAACTTTCTTGTTCGTGCGAATATAAAAAAAAAAAAGAAAAAAAAAGGGAATTTAAAACCTTTTCTGCGCAACGTTGAATTCGACAGAAATGACTAGAAGTTGCTGTCAATGAGGACTTGAGTCGGCGCCATTAAAAATAAGATTGATGAAATGATGAGATCAAATGTGTTAACAGACAGAATCGTGGCAAAGTTAATACATATTCTTAATTACCGTGGTATGAGGTTTTAATGTAAGGAGAAGAAGCATTCTCCCTGACTGGCATAACACACCACACCTTATCAAAACCTCAGAATCACCACTCAGTAAAACCGTGGAGTTTACTGCCACAAACATGGGAAAAGCTGATGGTGCATTTCTGTCAGCTCACACGAAAACTGTAACACAATAAAACGGAGATCAGGTTTCTGTACGTGTGTTTGCCAATACACAGCAGACAGACGATATGCTTCCTTTCATCACAAGGCTCCAATAAAGGCAAAAGATTACTATGAGCTGCAGATAGTAGACATGGGAACCAATGTCACATTGATTTAGTATAGTCTAAGCCGAATGATAACAACAGTATCAGAAAAGTTGACCAACTCTGACTATGATGTCTATGACCCAGACTAGGAGCCAGACACTATTCAAGGAAAAACATTTTATTGTGGGTTTGCGTATGTCTGTGCACGAGTCATTGTTGCTACAGTCACTGAACGGAACAGTGACGGCATTAGCAAAGAGGATTTATTCATTTATTCATTACAAAGTAAGGTGATTTTCTGTTCCATTTTCTGTTATTTAGGGTGTGTATGTGTACGTGCCCATAAATAAAACTAGGGATTAAAATGGCCCCTGAAGGAGCGATGCATCAAAACAAGGACGTATGATTGCATTTTCCATTTTTATATGCATGCCTATGAATACACATGTATACACGTGTGCGTACTTGGTTGTAAGGGGCCTCATCAGACAAATACTGACATGGATGAAAGAGCACACAAATATACTTTGAGTTCCCCCTACACCTTGGGGCATCTACAGGGATGTCCTAATACCTCTCCGACCCCCAGACACACACACAAAAATACACATTTGCTAACAAAGACACACATACTGTATGTACACACAAACTGTCTGGGACATCGCAAATCTGATGAGACAGCCAGACTGAGACCGAGACAAACCTGAAGGCATGCTGTTAGCGCCTGAACACACATATGCTGTAAGTCAATATTGTGCATTCGTTAGTCAACTATACCTTCTATTAAGACTTATGGATTCTTGATTACATTTTAACATGGTGACATCTACCATGTGGATGTTACAATGTACTGTATATAACAATGGATTTATCGCTTCATGCTCCACCACCGATGGTGCTGCGGTGTTTACCAAGATTTCAATTTCAGATTTGTTTTGATGTTTCAGAGTCATTTTAATAGCACCTTGATAAGCACTGTGAAAGATTGAAGTCAATATTCAGTTTTACAAAACTGCATTCCATTTTACGCATTTTATGCGTGGACGAAGCAGGTCGGAATAATAATGAGCAGAAGACAAAGAATTGGAAGTAACATTAACATACTACTGCAACAAACATCCTTCTGTGCTGCTGTCCATCAGATGAAAAAAAAAAATCAACAATCTCTCTCTTATACAGATGAATCCTCGGTAACTCAGTGTTTGGCAAAATTGGTACCATAGGCATCATCAGAAGATAACGGGAGAAACTCAATTATTAAAGTAAATACATATGGACAGGAGATGCAAAGATGCAAACATGTAAAGAAAAGCATTGCTTAAAATTGAGTTATTTGCTGAAATGGCAAAAATCATTTGTGTTTGTTGACATGGTGGCCATGGAACATAACTGAAAAATGACAGCCATTCCTTTTTTGGTGTTTCTGCTCTATTATGATAGGCACAGTAGAAAAATAGAAAGGACGGAAGGGGCAAAGAGGGGGGGTGACATACGGCAAAGGGCACTCTACCAGGTGAGTGACAGGGGCGCCCATTCATTCATTAATATTTGCACTTTATTATGTAGAAAGCGTGCTAGCTACGTTAGCTACCTCAAAGTAATGCCTTCCTGCAAACACAAATAACTGCTGTTTGTTCAGCCAGTTCCGGTCTGTGTGATTTTAAAATACAAAACACACAAAATCCTTAAATCCTTCCAGAGATTTCACAATGCAGTTAGTGAAAAAAAAAGAAAAAAAAAGAAACTTATTTACTGGGTCAACAGCATTTGTAACACCTTTGAATGATGGATTCAAGTCTTTTAAGATGTAATTTTTACATAAACAAATTTAAGCCTTTTAAACATGTGCAGAATCCTGTTAAATAATCAACATGAAGTTTTAACAATTAAAAAAAAACCACATGGATAACCTTTCTATCTCTGTTAAACGTCTCCATGAAATTCACAATACAGCTCACCTTGGCGGTTGTTTGAGTTGGGAAATAAGTGGGCCATGGTAGCTGATGATCAGCAGCCATTAGATGACATTCTTACACTGCTCGTTGACTATATCACTGGCACGTTATAAACTCACACATAGTGCATAACAGACGCTCCCCGAATCTACCGCCGCTACCTTATCCAAGTGCAAATAATTGGAAAGCCAGAGTGCACACCGCGAGCGTGAGAAAGTGTGTTTGTGTGTGTGTGTGTGTGTGTGTGTGTGTGTGTGTGTTACTCACATAGTCCGGTAGGGCTGTGTTGTCTCCCTGCCTGCCTCTCAGAGACTGTGTTGCCTGCTCCAGTACCTTGTTGTGCTTTTTGGAAAGCAAAGCAAATAAACTGCGGAAGAGACACAGAGAGGGGAAAGGCGTGAGAGCGGCATTAAGAGGTGAATCAGACTAAATTCTACAAAGACTAAATAATCCACAGGCAGCTGTCATACTGAACATGTTGATCACTAGTCGTATTATGTATACACACAAATAGATTCTTTTACTTACCACCCCTTACTTTCCAAAGGATTTAACTTTAAAGACCTGTATTATCTCAAAACAGGTCTGAGGGAATTGAACTTTATCATACTAAGGTGACGCAAGGTTATTAATGTACTTAATGTATTATAAATCATGCACACTTTGGCGTTACTTCCCAACCTTGCCTTTGTTTGCCAAGCAGTATAACAGGCTAATATGTGAGACCTAGCTTATGTTAAAGAATGTATGTATTTGCTCTCACCCCTGTTGACGGTCTGACAATTGAACCAATAGTCAACAGACTCGGTTTACCCTTGAGGAGTTTGTGCGTCCAAATATGCATGGGATTAGATTGTATGCCCTGACACAGACATACATCAAGTGTCAGATGGTCTCCTACTTGAATGACCTTGGGTACTAGCGACACGGTGGGTGAATATGCACAAATCAACACACACAACAGTCACACGCGAGGGTTATAGCTACAACCCACAACCATATTGTGAGCTTGATGGTCAAAATAAATTCACTTCTTTGCAGTTTTGTGTTCTTGTGTCTCCTAAACATACAGGAGCCTCACTGATTTTGGATCCTCTCGGCTTTGTTATTATTTTGTTTGTTTTGTATTAAACTTTTTCAGTTTACATGCTTTATGGCCTGGAGCGTGTAAGATACTTTTAGTTTCAAGCAGCTACGGGCAGTCTTTCCTCATCACTGCCCCATCCGCTCTGTTCAATATGACATGAAGGAAACAGCGTCAAACATGTCCCTCTGGTTGCATTTTAACATTCTCACAACGTATCCGCGTCATGGATTCTGGTTGTTAACAGTACAGTAACAGCACATGTTTTCTAATGAGATGGAAATTTAATTCGCCGGTGCTCATACTTTAAGCTGTCTCAATGTAGATTTGCATTTTGGTACAGCGTTCTGCTGGGAGAAACGTATCTGAGGAGGCATGCTTTCATCACAGTACGTGTCCGAAGGATTCTTAACACCTCGGTCACTGAGACCACCGGGTAACAGCGGTGACTGGGAAGGTTTTTTTTCTCCTCATAATTCATAATTTAGAGACACGATCTTTGTTTAAGTAAATCTATGAACAAGTTCCTCTGCCTGATCCAAACCATAAACTCTGTCAGTAACTGAGGAACCTAATCAAACAAATATACTGAAAACTGTGTAAAATAATTAGGTTTCGCAACAGTATGGGAAACTTGTAATCACAAACAGAGCTCAGCCAAGCCCTTAAAAGCTACACCTGTCCGTCTGTCAGCACAACGACACACACACACTTACACACACACAAACATACATGCACACAATCTCTCCATCAACGTTTTCTATCCGGGCTAATTGGCTGAATTTGATATTTGAGCAGCTACGAGGGGGTCTACTTGTCATCTGGACCTATGTCAAAGCCTCTCTTTGCTATGACTACTTAATAGGACCCGTTGTACTATTACTTTGTTTTTTTTCTATTCCACCTGAGAGACCACCAAGTAAGCCCCACCTGGGACCCTTGGCCTTGACAAAGCACAGTGACTTCAATGAGTGGTTCCTCTGTCCCATCCAACGCTTATGTTAAGGCAGTGACGGACGGCTCAAGAAGCAATGACACTGAAGGACTTCTACACTGCTGGACTTTTGGATTTGAGGCTTAAGTAATGATAGACATGGTCCACTCCAAAGATGTGATGGTTCAGTCCAAATGTTTCTGTGAACACACATAGCCATCTATTGTGTGCTGTTGTTCCAACTTGTAGACACGGCAATGGTACCAACTTCGCAAACTAATTCAGAGATCACATGAAATATCTTAAGATAAGGATGCATCTTTGTCCTGGTCAGTTGACTGTGGATTTAACTGTGTCCACTGCATCTCATCAGGGTAACTAATGGAGAGAAGCGAATGGACATATGAGCATTATTGGGGCTACGTATGTCTCTGACTGGTACTGTGAGCGTGGATATAGAAGAGAGGTAATGGGTGATGTTTGAAAACGTAGCAGAGACAGAATACTGATTGGAAGAAAGGATAAATGAAAAAAGAATAGAAACTGATGAAGGGTGAATGCATTTTGACCCACCACTGCTGGTAAATACAGAGGACCAGCGGTGATCCTCTCAGAGAGCCAATTAAGCACCAAGTTCAACGCTGCCTGGCTGACGTTTGGAAATTCCTGGCAGGAAATTCCCTTTATCAAGCCAGCCAGTTTAGTCCAGCCCAGTCCATAACACAGTCATCATCATTATCATCATCATCATCATCATCATCATCAGACATGGAGTCAGGAGTTCTACACCGCAACAGGACGGGTATACACATATTCACGACTGTGTTCCTCTGACTCAAGACAGCAGACAGAGCGAGATATGGATAAAGACGCAAGCAGCAAGATGAGGACATCTTGAGTGCCGGTGTACGTGTCTACACTTCTCAGAAAGGGAACATCCTTTTCCTTTTCCAGTTAACAGACATGTATGACTCAATGACTGTGCTTGTCTATCTGTGTGTGTGTGTGTGTGTGTGTGTGTGTGTGATTAGGCCACAAATCACTGTTCTATCTCCCTGTCGGGCAAACCATTCATTAAAATCCTGTCAACATCTTATGTAAATATCTTGTTTTAAATCAACATTAAGCAACAAAAAAGAATGTTCAGCTGGACCCAAATGTGTATTATCATGAATGTGAGTGATGTATAGATTTACAATAATTGCCTTGTTGTACTTTTTTTGTCCAAACAAACCAATCAGAACTTTTGCAGGTGGAAAGCCAGAAGTGTGCATCAGCAGAAGTGTTTTGCGTTTGCTTATGTCACTGTTTGCCTTGGGATTATTAATTCCCAAGGCCTACCGCACTGAAATCTCGGATGTTGTGCACTAACAACACTGTTGTGAGTTATTTATCCACGTACACAACATACATATTCTGTCATCAAATGTGCTATCCAACTGTGTCGTCTTATCCATTGGTACTCTTTCAGAGTGTCCTCACCTGATGATTCGTTGGGCAGCATACTGATGGAGACAGCGGAACTGGGCGGACATGTTGGCAAGCGCAGCCAGACAATTGGTGTGGAGGTACTTATCCTAAGGAAGGAGGAACCCACACACTTAAAAATACTGCACTGTGTATATACAGTAGCTGATGGATTCTATGGCTGCACTGTATGTGTGTGCAAGCGCACAAACGGTTGAAACATGAATGTGCACCTTACCCTTGTCCGCGTCATGTTGAACTGGATGGTGCGGATGACCACCAGGATGAGTAGACTGCCAAGTGAAATTTCTGTCAATGAGCGCTCTGTGTACCATGTGACATTCTTTAATACCTACAGCCAGACAGAAAGATGTGGAAATGAGAAATGGATGCGGTAATGAAAGTTTGGACAGAGATGTTAACTGTGGGGGTGTGTGTGTGTGTCTACCTACCACCTCATGGATGGAGCGATTGAATGCATCATCCTCTGTTAGGATGAGGAGAATAATAAGAGCCATGTATACATGGTGGGAATTTCTTTCCTCCACGTGGTAAAGGATCTCAAGGATAGGCAGCACCTAAGAGGGCGACAGTGGGAGGAAGGACTGAGTTTGTTCTGTGACTTCAGGAGTTATATTTACATAAATCTTATTACGGGACTTCCCTTGAGTAGTTCCAGCTTGGGTGCATTTGTTTGACTGTAAAATGAGTCACATTGCTTTTCCTTGAAAATGTAAATATTTACTAAGAAATGGACATTATGCACTTCTGTAACATCCTCAGTAACCCGATGGGAAAATGTGTGCAAAAAGTGTTTTCTACACTGCGTACCAGATTGTCCATGTCAGTTCTGGAGAGCATGTATGTCCTCATGTTGGCATTCTGATGAAGCAGAGTGTATAATAGTAGTGTGGCCTGGTCAGAGCGTTGCTGCTCACACAGTGCTGTATAAAGACTGTTGAAGTTGATCTGGAAGTTGTGCGGCTGCTCCACAGTTAGCGACGATGTGTCTGCATGAAAAAAACAAACATTATCATTTTAATTACATTATTCTATTACATTCTTTCATTTCAGTATAGACAAATGCCTTGGCAGCCAAACCACAGCATGGACTAAAAAAATAACAACATGACACTCAAAGAAGGGAGCATCCTCTTACCTTGTGTGTTCCGGAAACAAGTAATAGCCTGGCGGTAGGGGTTGGGCCAGTCAGGCCCGTCAGTCAGATTGGCCAGGACAAGCAGTAGAAGAAGGCTTTGATTGGACAAAGGTAAGGGGTTGTGTTCCTGGTCTATGCCTGCCTTGCTGCCAACTCCACCCAAGGTGAGAACACTCCATAGACCACCTCGAAATAGAAGGACACAAATTTAAATTCTGTCACCTTGAAAACCTACCGAGTGCTTTTAGTTGGGGAGAATTTCACTAGCATTAGGATATCAGGAATAATATGTGCAACAGAGCAGATTTGGGAAATGCTCAGCATGCTGAGGTCCAATTACAACTCTTCACTCCTACATCTGAAACACTCGTCATGGCAACATGGATGTAAAGCATTCTGTTCGGCCAGACACCTGTAATCATAGGAAACCTGTCACGCTCACGTGCCACAGTCAGAACTATCTAAAACGTTCCTAAAACTACACAGACAGTGGCCAAGAATATGTGCCAATACCAACCGGCTTGGTTTTTCTTGCTGGGAGATAACTTCTGGGCAGAAGTTCCTTACACAGCCACCAAGCGATTGTGCTTTCAGGCACGCATTTGCATGAGAAGCATCAACACAAAGATACGCAGACGATAGTCTGTGGCTCCTGCACGTCTAGCCAGCCAGAATGCACAAATAGAGCATTAGTCAGAGGCAGAATAAGACATACTCTGTTTAGAATGACAGTGAAATATCTGTGGTTGATCTTAATGGGTCGACGGGCATTATCCACATCAGCTATGTGTCCGTCATCAAGCGATGAGGAGAACGTGGGTCAGATGCTGCTCCGATTTGTAGAACAGGCTTTTTTTATTAGTAATGGGCTTCACTGACTTTTTAGATGGCATTTATGTAAATGACTATTTGAACAGTGATGACCAGTGTTAAACTTGTGATGGCAATACCACAAGGGTCAAATGCAGACTGAGAGTATGTTTAGCAGAGTGAGCCAGATACGAGTTTCCTCTGTGGAACAAGGTTATTATGGGTAACTACAACATAAATTACACTACCCCAAAAACAAACTAATATTTATAAAGTATATATATTTTAAGAACAAATTGCAACAGCGGTACTCCTCTCTATATTCTCTCTATACGTGAAGACGATAACAAGGTACGAATGCTGCTGTAAGGAGGTGAAAATTCTTTTTATTCCTTCTGTCTTTGTACTCAAGTATGGTATTGACGTGCTTTATCCACCACAAGAAGTAAAACTGAATAAAATTTTAGAAATAAATGATGGCAGTCACGAAGCCAAATGAAAACAGAATTAAAACTGAATTGGTATAATCCTCCTGAGACTAAACTCAAAATTCAACCGAAATTGAAACAAAACTTGGAAAACAATAATGACCTTGATAGGAAAGCAGCTCGCCACCATTCAGGACACTTAATTTGATTATATCTTAAGTACATCTGTTACTGTTCAACAGGAAAGGAAGACAATCAAGGCTGATGAATTTCCGCAGTCTCTATTTGAAAGGTATTGGACTAAAAGTAAGTCACGGTGGTCCATCCAGCCACAAAACACATCATCTGTTTATTTGACTCGTTACTGAACAAGAGACTAAGTATGCAAAGTGACATTTGTCCGAAAAAGTTTTGAAGGGATGAATTTGTTTCATGCGCAGGCACCATTCCGCCCTGCCCCATATCTACTGTACTGTTAAATCAGATTTTTTGTGTGAGGCTCTACAGTATGTAATGGCCTGTAGCTGTCTGTGCCTAGAATATTCACAAATGACATCAAAACAACGTCACATTGGTCAGGTTCCCCTTAATTCTCTCTGTCTCACATGGTGCAGCTCTCTTACCCTCTACTGTTTGGCAGACAGAGAAGCGTGAGGGTCTGACAGAGAGCAAAAGGGCACAGTTGTGACAGAGGCCCGCTTATCACTGGCACTACAGTGATTCACCCAACAGTGTCTGACAGCCACATTCTATCAAGCAAACAGCCATGGGTGCTGTTTGTTATCCGTCTGGCTCGGCTCTCCTTTGCTTGTCAGCCTACTCACTACATAAACCCAATAAAGCTCTGGACCTGGCCACCCGCCCAGTGGAAAAAGGAGGAGGAGGTCACGAAGAGGAGGAAATGGAAGGGGAACATGAGGAAAAGGGAGAGGAGAGGTCACATATGGACACAGATGATGCCGTGCTGAAATCAGAGTGAGACTGAATCAGTGGAAAGTGAAGCCTTTGTATTGTGAGAGTAACAAGTAATGCCTGAACAATAACCTAATAAGATGATCATCTTTTCATTGTATGTTATTGCTGTTGACGATGAACTAAGCCCCTTGCTATATCAGAGGTTTTCAACCTATCTTGGTCCTTTCTGATTCTGGCAAGTATCCCCACAGTTCATGTGGGGGTGGGGACAAGGGACCGAGATTAATTTTGTGAGAATTCTGGGTGCCATGAGTTGCACACAATCTGTCACTTCTTGTCACTCCAGCAGTGGTCAAGGACAGTCTCATGTCATTTTCTGTCTCCAGTCGTGCCCTGTACTTTAGGCATGCCAGTGTGAAAAATCCGCTCTCACAGAGGGATGCAGTTACAAAATTTTATTGAGAAGGATTTCATTTTTCTCAAACAAAGCATTAAAAATGAACAAACAATTTTTTTAACTTCTTCTAACATTAAAATGACATTACTGAAGTCATTGTGACGGACCACCGGCAATAACCCCATGGACCGCCAGGGGCCTGCAAACCAACACTAGAAAACCCCTGTGCTAGAGAAACACCCTTGTAATGTCAGACTAGTAGTCCTGACGCACTGTGGCCACTTTGTCCAAAGTGGGCTTTTCCACATCACCTCTGCCATCTGCATCATCAAATTGAGCATCAAAACACGTCAACTGCTGGGAGCGATGACATGCGAGGACAGCAGAGGAGGAAGCGGGAAAGTGGGTGTTCTCCGCAGTAAGTACACACACTTCAGTTCAGACAGAGAGCCATGTGGGCTGGAGGCAGACAGACAGAATGTGCTACTTACTTATTTATTTGCATAGCAGGGGATGAAATATGACATCAAGGCTGCCGGCCAGTGCTTTGGCCGAGAGCGCACGCACGCACGCAGGCAGGCAGGCACACACACACACGCGACAACGCCTCTCTTCTGATGATTACCCAAACACACACACACACAGTGGGGAAATAGGCTGTACAGACAGTAAATAAACACACTCTTCTGATAATCTCCACAAATCAACATACATGCTTAGAGTGGAGCACATTTAGCCAAACCCAATCCCATCCCACCTAACAATAACACAAACTCGAGTTGGCATTACTGGATTTATGAGAACATTCCACAGACTTAAGACTGATTTCGTAACCAATTATCATTATCATAATAAAACACTGCCCTTAAAAAGTAAAATGAGTCTCCCACCCTAACAGCCTAATTCAAGCTGTTCCCACAGTAACGCACAGAGATACCAACTTCTCTTAATATTGTGCTATATTTATCAGGAGTTTGGAGGCACACAGACACACATAACAAGGTGAGTGTGCTTCCATGACCACTTGATTATTAATAGTCTAAAACCTCTCCACTGTCAGCAAAGTAGTGATGCTATGCCAGCAACTTGGAATATGGGAACTGCAAAGGGATTATCTTTATGCAGGTCTACTTGTAGACAGAGAGACAGCTTGAATTTTTCATGTCACATTGAATTTGAGAGGCAAGGGGCGCAGAGCCCAACGAGCTCAGCGTTGCCAGTCTGGGTGATAATCCCCCCTGCAGACGCTCGCTCACACTCAAGCAGCCGAGTGTGTAAAACAAAAAGGTAGAGACATTCTATCCCTTTACACATTAAAAAAGCGACGGAAACCAAGTAGAGCTTTCCTTTATCACCTGGTCTGTGTTTGCTCCCAGACAAAATCCAGTCCATTTAGGAATGGGCGTGTTACAGCTGGCATGTCCTATAGATTACACGTGCTGCTAACAACAGGAGCAATGATGTCTCAATAAAAGCGAGGGCTTGTGAAGGAAGTCCTGTTTGTATCCTGTTAGCCTGGAGCATTAGACGTGGATTTACAGACTTAAGTGGCTCAAAATTTGATGCTGTTTGGCACGGTTAAAGTTCGTTTGAGACAGTTAACTGACATTTACTGTTAATACAGGACAATGCCTATGCACAGTCAAATTGAATGCATGCGCTTGTTGTGTACACACGTAATCCCTTCTGTCTCTGTGAATAGAAGAGAGAGGCAGAGGAAGAAAACAAGTGTTGTTCTTGAGCTGCGAGCACAAGAGAGTGTGTCTTTGTCTGCCTGTGGGTGTGTGTGTGTATAAGGGAGGCGGCTGCAGACAGACAGGCTCTGGGGGATTACAGAACAGGACAGACCACCATAACTCATTGCGCTGGTCACTGGCCTCAGACAGACAGGCTGGGTGAATGCTGATGCTTCACTGATAGGAATCTGCCACCAACAACCAACAGGAGCATTTATGTCTGTGGGAGCTGACCTATTCACACACTCAAACAAACACACCTTGGACACGCACAGGGCGCAAACTCACACTTGCTGGTAGGTCTTGAATCATCACTTTTGGTGACGATGCCGAGTGAGGACGGCTCTCACTTTCAGTCTTCTGATTAATCACTCTGGCTCCAGTCACAGACAGAGAAAAGACTTGGCACTTTTTGCTCTAAATCATCTGATAATAGCATTTAATAAAGAGAATTCTTACAATGGGGCTTTTACTTTCACAAATGAGATGTGTGGATGCAATGACAGTATAAACAAGCAGCCAAATGATCACAGGTGAGAAAAGCAGGCTCCATATCATAACATTTTGTCATATTGTCATTATGTCATTTTGAAATGGAGAGGGAATGATGGTGAATGCGCCTGAACTGATGTACTGATGAATTGCCCATTTTCAGTTTTGAGCACATATTCTACCACTCGTGATTCAACAAATACTCTCTCTTTCCTTAATGCCAAAACAAAAATATTAAAATGTTAACCTGCTTGTCATTTTATGTAGCAGCTTTGTGCCTTTTTCATTGTTTCAGTGAAGCATTGGATACCCATTTATCAACATGTGAAACATTATTAATACTCTGAGCTCTCTTAAATGCAAATAATGACTCGTGACATGATAATTATAGAGCCACGAAGGCATCCTCTACATTTACTCGCCTCTGGTTTGTTTGACTTTATCCTCATATTCCCTCTACGGAAAAGTGGAAATCTGCTTTGTGTGTGTGTGTGTATCCGTACTTGCCACCCCAGATGCCAGGCCATAAAGGAGGCCTCCTCCCTCAGCCTGTGTCTCAAAGATGTGTGTGGCAGGAGGTGGACATTTCTCCTGTCTGATGAAGTTATACAGCAGGGTCTTCACCAGTCGGCTGGTTAAAGACAAACTAGGAGAGGCAGAGAGACACATCAAAACGAAGAGAACTATTTAGAAAGTATTTGACACCTGCATTAATGCACCATCATGCAGAACATTTGCAGATTACACACAGCGTCCGTTTCTTCACAGACCACACGGCAAAACGGTCTCGGACCGCCTTCTAATCTACCTTGCCAACATCTGCAGCTGAAGAGGCCTTTCTTCAGCTCAGTGGCTATTAATCCAAAGTGCTCTCATTTGGCGCCTGCCCTGTGAGAGCCTTAAAAGAAAATTACATTTATCCTCTATTCACCCATTCAAACTGCACAAATAGGCTCCAAATGCATTTATTGATACAACATTATTGAAATTTATTAATACTGCAGCTAAGAAAGTTTGATTAACTTTGGCTTGTACTTTTCTAAAGTACAAGTCAACATCAAATGTCATATAATATTCCTGGGTAGGTCAGGGTGTCTTTGCTTGTCTTATTATACACTCAGCACGCTATGCTATTTCACATCTTTTGAAAAATAATTTTGCAAACCACGACAATCTTGGTTTACGGTAGCAAAAACAGGCTCACTTGTCGGCAGAAAAACATCAACATCAAGACATCAAAAATTCTCAGGTCACAATGAAGACGAAGCCACAGATGTGTTAGTGAGTTTAGTCTTACGATGCGAAGACTCCATTTGGAGCTTGATTGGTTGTTCGGAAGCAAAAGGGAGATTCGTGTGAATGTATTAAATTCTAGATGGAGGACCAGCAGGTTGAATCTGAGAAGACGCAAATGATCTGGGCCTGCTTTCAAAAGAGTCACCAACACTCTGTGGCGGACTCACTGTCTTACATTATTGTTCATCCATCAGTTTGTGTGCATGTATACTTTATATGAGCTTTGTTTTGAGGATACAGAATGCCTGGCATCTATGGCAGCCATCTGTCTGGATGGAGTACAGAAATGTTTTGTGTGTGCGTGCGTGCGTGTGCGTGTGTGTTCTCCTCACCATCGTCCCTTCATGATGTGCTGATAGATTAATCCATCACGGAGGATGTCTTTGTTGAAGAGCTGGTAGGAGAATAACACCAGCAGCGTGGTGACTGCTTCAAACAGGATACTATAGGTGATGTCACTACAGGGAAAAATGGATTAAATCACTTTAGTGCAGCAGTAATCATTCCATAAAACTTAACTGCAATACCTTATAATACTACTTCATAACAGAGGTGGGAAATATACCCATAAATAACATGACAAGACCCTTAAGAGTAAAGAGACCTGATGTCCAGAGCTTATTAGATTGTGTTTGTACAATAAACAATAAACACCAGTCATTATATCCACATTACACTTGTTGGTAGTGCCAAAGCACAAACACTCACACCGTGTTATACTTTATCTGTTTATATCAACATAACAGCGTGATGTTTGATTTCCACTTCACGGCTATAAATGTATTACATGTCTGTTGATGAACGATGCCGATGTTGGTTGTAGAACATTAGAAAAATAACTAAAATAGGTCAGATTAATAAAGGGTCTGCAGAGGACAAACTCATTTCATGTGTAAATACAACTATTGTTTCGAGCGGCACCAGTCCGGCGGAGCCGGCAAACTCACTTTCCATTGCAAAGCATGTGTGCTCAACTAAACTGCTGCTTGTTTCCGGACACACAAGCACACACGCGACTTTGCGGACGCAGACTGCAGACGACAGAGAGACACACACTCACATATACACATACATAGATGTCAGTGGAAAAGTTCCCCCATGTCAGCGGTACATCTAAACACACAGACAGTAAGATTCCTTCTTAAGCTCATGGTTTACAATATTCGCCTGAGAAAAAAGCTTTTCTGCACAAATTATACAAACAAAACAGCCTCTATACTTCACAGGGTTTGCTGTAACACACACATTAAGGTGACTATATACAATTTATATCCCAATTTATGACAGGAAAATAACATTCCAACTATTAATCTAAACTCTGACTTAATGACTTACTGCGTTATTTAATATTGAACTAAGTACTGTGGGTTCAGATAAAAGCTCAAATTTGATAAAAAAAAAAAACCACTTTTTCACACAAAAAATTTCAAACCAAAAAGGCCAGTATCACAGTCTTAATTCTAGTTCAAAATAAACTAAAGCTTTAAAATAGATACTATACAATACATACTTTACAAAAAAAAACAACATTTCTGTCACAAAATTTTTTTGTGACACCATATAGAATACATGCAGATAAAGTGAAAATATTTTAAAAGAAATAAGACTCATTAGAGAAACCTTATGTAATAATATACTATTAAAAGACAAAAAGGAAGCGTAGCCACAAGGACCCCGCATCAAGTACAGGAGACATTCTGGGACTCTTAAAACTGGAACAACGAATGGTCTTTGAATGCTAATGCTAATGCATTTAAATGAGTCAGAAGCTAAAAAATAAAAAATCTTTAAAATAAATTTGCCTGCATATTGAGGGAGAGCTGAGTGCCTGAATATAAGGCAGAGCTGTTATGCCAGACAATTTGATTCTGGAATGAGAGCCTATTAGAACTGACAGAGCACGTAATAATCATAAATGACAGTGAAGCGGCAATGCTGCAGTAAATCAAATGCTACGCCCTCCTCTCCCACGCCTTAATTAGCTTGCAGGTACATAAATTTCACAAACTTAATGAATTTCTAATTTTCTATTGATTAATTGTGGTGACATTGTGTGACTCCAAGCCTAAATATCGACACAACGATCAAAAATTTCCTAGATCATAATTGGTCATAATTCTAGGAGGTCTGAAGTAAGTGACATTTTTGTTGATTTGTCTGGAGCATTTGTGTGTAGTATTGAGGCATGCTGGAAGTGTGCGCATGCAAAGGCAATAACGGGAAAATTGTGAATAAACCAAATGCCGTGCCACAAATTGTAGAAATAAGGAAACTACATATGTCGAACATGTTTCAGTGATGCTAATTTGGGAGGCTTTTATGGAGAACAGAAATGCAGGACAAGAACGTGAATGAAAACACGAGAACTATATAGAAAAGACTACAAATTGGTGTGGCTGGTGTTGTATGCGAATTGGTATAATGTGGAGAGGAAGTGATTTTGAAAAGTGATTTACAAATCATGTCAGAGATATTGTGGGGAAAAAAAGGTGGCTGTGTAAAAGGGCCTCACTATGGGGTCTAAGGACTCACTCACCCCTTCATACACACTCCTCATACAGCATGTGCACACAAACACAAATCAGAGACACTTACAGTAGGGGTACTTCTACAATCAGGTGCACGAGGTTTGACAACAGCTCCTCAAGGAGGTCCTCGCTCCCCGCATCTACACAAGGGGGAGAGGGAGTTATTAAAGTACAACACATATGGCAGCTCCCTCATGGTCAGTCAGTCTCTTTTCCACTCCATCAATCCCCCTCTCCTTCCCACCCATCTGTTCTTCCGGCAGACTGCACAGAGGAATAGCAAAGTAAAATTAGATAAGTGGAATCATCTCCTCTCACCGTCACCAGCATAGCGTAATTACAGTAGCAACTCGTCATTTTGCGGGACTCAAAAATGAGCAAATTGGGTTTTCTTCCAAGGATCCCACTTCTAGAGCCACTATGGCAACTCCGAATGCCTCTCGCTATCTGCAGTAATTGAGGGTGTGCGGATTGTGCTTGTGTTTTCCGGTAATTCTGATTTTTGTTCAGGCGTGAGAGTGTATGCTGCTGTGTCAGTGTAAGTGTGCATGACTGATACTGAGAATGCACCATGAAATCAGTTAATGTCTCTCTCTTACTGTTGTTCCTTTTAAATCTCAATGTTTTCAAATGTTAGCTGGGAATTCACACACATGATACAACTTAGAATTATGCAACACAGGTCAGTTAAACATGCTTGCTGAAGACATATCTGTGGGTATTTTCATCATTCGTATTTCGAAAGCAAACTTGGCTGGAGCCCACCTCCACAGGTGCCTGGTGCCCTCTCCTGGTAGGAGAACTGAAGCTCCAGCTCCTCTTCGCTCATCTCCCTGATGAACACCTTGAGCAAGCAGCGGATCATGAAGAGTGCATTGTGGGCCTGCCAGATAAACAGCTGACTGCAGAACGAAGAAAGAAGAAGGCCATCAATTTGTAGGTCAACGACAAAACAATGTCTGAACTAAATACGATGAAGAAGGATTCAGTTGGGATGCGTCGTCATCGCCTCTGTCCTATATTTACAGAGCGACGCTTTGCTGACGAGCCAAAAGTAACAGTGTCACATATTTACCTAAGACAGTGGTTCGCAATGTTACTCCTCATCTACACAGCATGTTTTCCTATACCTGATTTAGCAAACAAAGACCAGAAAGGGGATCCACTGACCTTAGAGTATGAGTTGTAATTTACCTAAAGAGGCTGGTTTCAAGCTTTTTGGGTTAAAGTGCTGAGTATGACCACTGACATACAGAGACGAGAGCAAACCAGATGATAATTTCCTTATACTAATAAATTAAGCATCAATTCAACATATTAATCTCTCTCTCCCTCAGACTTTGCTGTCAACGTTAGGCATCAGTCAGTGGTTGTGTTAAACAGACAGGAGCATTCCTCTCTCTATAACAGCACTGTCTTTGAAACAATCATCATATACTGAAGCCTATAACTGTTTGGTGTTGCCCTCATCACCTCATAGAAACACATCGCCAAATGAAACTGTTCAAAATGAAACAGCAACCCCCTGCTGATTCCTGCGTTACACACTTGATACACATCATAAAAAACATGTCACAACTTGAACGGAATTCCAGAAGTGTCGTAACTTTCCATTTGATGACATCACTACTTATGCATGTATCTCCTGTTTATGAGCGAGTTTGGGCACCAAAGACGAAAAAACTTGTCAATGGGAAGGAAACTAACAGTTGTTAAGAATCGTTTGTTTCTTTTTATCTGTAATTCCAGCGGTTTTAGTGCAAAAGCTGATAGGAAATGTGAAAAATGCATATAGGAGTGGATGGAGAGCGATAATGTTGCTCTCTGATGATCTTCAATTTGGTGACTTTGGCAGGGCCAATTTTAGTGCAGATGAATCCGATAACGATTGTTACACCTTAACAGTTTTCAGCCACAACCACCACTCTTCTTTCTTTTCTTATTTTAAAAAAAATCAGAGGTTCACCACACAATTATTTCACAGCATTACAGGTTCATGCATGCGTTTAGGTGCACGCACGTGACCAAAGCAGTCGGCCATTCATTGGGATTCCCATACTCACTCTTGGCATTCTGTGGAGATTTTAAGTTCTTTGGTTCTTCCCAGGAAAATTCTCACAAGGGCACCAAAGTTCCCCGTTCTGGGATTGTTTTCAACTAGAAAAATCAAAAACAAGCATAAAAATTAACACCATTACAAGCATAACATACCTTGCACTACATCCTTCAATTAGTGAAAGCCACATATACATTAAATGCATCATTATTATTATTATTACTTTTTAAATCATAGCATGAAGCAGCCAAAAAATTAAATATAGAAAAAAGAACAAAGAAGCAAATCTATTTCTAATATAAAGTTGGAATTGGCGGATTCATGGTGACGACTTCACCAATCAGAATGAAGAACCTATTTCTAGCATTAGCAACGTACTGAGGATCTTGGCCAGGGGGAGGACCACCTCATCCAGTGCTTTGGAGTCTCCACTGTTTGAGGATAGAAGAACAAAGGAGATCAGGGAACAGAGAAGAGATTTAAATTGTATTTTAGAGAAAAAGCTACACTCCCGATTCTAAAACTATGAAATCATTAGGCGAGCTCTGTAGACATCCTGTCTATGGTTGCATGATGGATTTAGGGCCTCCTAAGTGATTTTCACACTGTACAGTGATGTCATCTGTGAGAATGTTTTTTATTTACCTGCTGGTTGGACTGATGAACGTAAAGGAGATAAGCTGGTTCCAGAAAGGGTCATTTTCCGAAATGGACTCAGTGCCTACCAGGGTCTTGAGGTTGGAGTTATCAGACAGGTCACTGACCTGGCTGGTGTTGGCTCCCATCTCTACTGGCTCCACTCAGCCAGACTCACTGTTGTTTCACCTGGCATAAGCCAAATCCTGCGGTCACCAGAAAGAAATGGTTTGAAGCTTGGAGGCATCACAAATGATGAACAATGATCCAACAAAGCATCTACAGTGTATCTTCACTACACAGAAACTTACGCCTGTATAGAATAAAAGGCTGCAGTCATAACTTCACAATGAAACTGGAAACCAGTTTCTCGCACAGTGTTATACAGATTCTGTTATACAGTGACCACAATTTCTTTATAAAACTTCAACCTGCTCTTACTTGTGTCCTGACACGCATTAATCATTAACTCAGAACAAAGCACAGAATAAAGTCGAAACGTTTCGATTAAATCACAAAGTCCAAATATCCAAACCAATTTAAGAGCCATTTTTGTTAATGCTTTGTTTTTGTACAGTGCCCGCCATTTGGAGGAGGAGTGCTACTGTCAATTTGGCAAAGGCAACATAAGTCAAAAGGTGACTTGATTCAGGTGTTACTCACTGGGGAGAAGCAAACAAGTTTTCGACCATGCAGTAATGCTGGTGAATGAATTGTTTCTTTTGAATGAAGAGGTGTACATTTCATCTTTTCTGTAGGCTTTTGAACAAATCAGTGAGCAACTGTAGTGGCAGTTTTTGATTGACAAAGGAGTCACTAGACCAATGAAACTTCACTGCTTACCCAAGAAGGAAAAATCTGCATCATACATCAAAATGTGCTGCAATTAATTTGATCATACTGGGACACAGACAGGGACAAAGTGGAAACCACCTTGCTGTATATTGTTTGGCCCAATCTAGTAATATTTAGTGAGACAGGAGTTCTGTTGTTGTTGTACACAACAACCTGTCTGAAATGAAAACCAACTAATTTATGCCATAAAATGCCATGGAAACACCAGGAGTTGTGTTTGTATCAAAATAAAACACACTGTATCATTTATACATGATAATAAAAAAGGAAAAAAAGAGCCAACACTAGCCATCATCACTCATCATTTACACATAAGCACCTTGTGTTATCATAAAGGACTTTAGCATATCAAAACAGGCACATATTTAAACCATGATAACTCTAAATAGATATGTCTTGGGCCTCGTCAGTGTGTAAGCACACACGCACGAGTCACTAACTGTCAGATAACACCACCCGGACCTGCATGTCCTTTTCCTAATGGCACACCTTCGGTACACAGTATTGCAGCAGGCCAACATTTAATCAAATACAGGAAACTAAATGCTCACAACGCTGGATTATTGATGTGGGGAAGAGGCAATTCCTCCTGGATTTAGATCATAGATATAATGGGACCATATATTAAGATATAGAGGTGATTTCAGCACAACATTGTTACTTTCTTCACAAAGGTTGTTGCGTTCTGTGGAGACAAGATTTGTGCACCCACAATTTTCTCCCTTTCCCTTGTGTTTCTGCTGTATTTTTATATTTGTTTACCCAAAACTGGTACTGGTTAAGAATACTACTCCTTCGCATTCCTAACATTTCCATACACATCACAAAACGTAAACAATGTTGTCCTGTAACACAGGACTGCTTGCATCATTTTCTTAGGGAATGTCAGGTTAGGCACATGAAAAATACTATAAGGACAGCATTTAAAAAACAAACAAAAAACACTCAAATTACCTTAACAACAACCACCTTAGAAATCTGATGTTACTTTTGGATTTTTTTCACCTTAATCAAAACATCAAAGAACAGAAACAGAACAAAGAAATACAAGTGAATGGGACAGATTACCTTCCAACCATTTTATTCAACTGTATATGTGTTTTTTTTGTTTTTGTTTTCTTTGAGATGTTTTCAAATCTTTCATTACGATGCTACAACGTAAAACCGCCCGTAACGTCTTGTGAATTCTTAAAATTCTGTTACAATCAAAATGAAGAAGATTCGGCCGTTGAGGCTCCGCTGCAGCTTTAATGAACTTAAGAATCTGTCTTGACAGGACGTTAGCTCATCGTGTTACAGTGCAGGAAATAGACTGGGCCCGGTGTCTGTCAACACGGTATACTAACAGCTCAAACGCAGCATGAATTCAAACGAAGACGAATGTTTCATTAAGGTGCAACTCTTAACAGACCAGCAGCTGATAATTAAGAGAGGAGAACACAGCTAACGTTGGCTGCTTGTTTGCAATCAGCTGACCGCTTACCTGTCATAAAAGCTTCTGGCTCTTTCTGCGGCTCCGTCGACTTCCTGAGACGCCGAACACGCACTGTTGTCTTTAGGACCAGTGTACACTTTAAGATGATGTTCTCCCCTGCTGTGATTTAGTGCATCACATTCTTGAATACGGACAAATTGTAGACAGACAAGTTCTCCCTATGCACTCCTTTCCTCCATGTTTTCCACGTCGCCACCCCTTGCGTAGTGACGACATGGGGGCAACGACTTCCGTCCGTGACGTCAGACGTAGGGCTAGAGCGTATAGATGAGACACGAAGGGCCTCTTCGCTTTTTCCTCTTCCTTGGACTCACTATTGTTTTAAATTTGTACCTGCATTATAATAAATGAATGAAAATGCAAAAAATCTCTCAAAAAGATCGGATACGAAGGCTTAGGTATCTCTAACATCACACATTTTTCAGCGTTAATATGATTTCGGCAATCATGCATTATGTTCAAAATGTTATGTGAATGTAAACATCTTGTCCACAGTTCTTTCCATCAATTTGTAATGGCTTTTGGAGTGTTAGTGGTTCCATTTTAAAACAAGTCATAACCGAGGAGTAGATTATGATCCTTAGAGCCATTCAGGTTATGCAGCCTCTACATTGGAATAGTATCAACATTGTTTCCATGTTTTTTTAGTAACCTTACTGCTGTCAGGCAACAATAAATGAAAACAGTTTTGGAAAATTTTGTTTATTCATTGATTAAACTAATCATTGGTTCATATTAAAATATGAAACATACATGGATCTTGATTTCATTAAGATTAAAAAAACATATGAAAGAATAAACTGACAAGTTTAAATGTATGTGACAAAGTAAATGTGTATCAACAAACTGCTTAAATTCAATATTATGAATGAAAAATGCCATAGAAAAGAATTAAGCTTCTATAAGCCAATTCAATGAAGACTGATAAGTTATTTATTCTATCTATATTATTCTCTAAATCATTTCTGAAATATTTACACCGTTTGAGATGCATTATGACAGCATTGAAGTGTCAGTCTGTCTTCTTATCCGCTACTGTAGTTGATCCAATGACCGTGGCCTCACCATTGCTTTCGGACTGAAAAATAGGAGAAAAAAAAATCATATAGAAAATCAGCAACATACGGGTGCTAACAAGGAAGCATGTTATGGTCTTATGGCGGTGAGATTTTGCAAAACATTCAAAAAGAGTTCTCAGATTACGTCTGACGTCCAACTCTTAACTTTTTTGATGGTATATCATACAGATAAACATCATTAATGGCCAAGTTTTTTTTTTTTGCATCTCTGCACAATATAAGCCCTCTCTACACCTTTTAAAATTTGTTGTTGTTGGTGCTTTGCTTTATTTTTTTCTCTTTCAAATCTCTTAAAAAACCCATTTTCTAACATTTCAATGGCATGATGGGAATGCCCCATCTCAAAAAGACCCATAGAAAATACATGCATTGATGATAATAATAATTAGTTTTATAGACACAGTCATACCACTATAACAACAATAAAAAACTATTCCATTTCACATTTACCATAATATAGTGAGCACCATTTACCTTGCATGTCCCATTACTCGTTTCATGGGTTTTTACATCACTGTTGCCAGTCTCTTGGACTGCTTTCTTGGTCCAGAACATACCGATTATGGGTGAAATAAAAGGATAGATGATCGGCTCAAGGAACCTCTTGTAGACCCACAAGAGGACAGGAATCACAATACAGGGAATGCACACCATGACTGATGGTCAGAGAAGCTGCACAGAGGGAAAACCCTGGAACAAGGAAAAGAGAGAAAGGTTGTCCAAAGGTCAGCACAATGTGTCTATGGCTTCACTTCACTTCTTGTAACACAAGACTGGCATGAAGCACTTTTGAGGAGATACATATTGTGTAACGCACTAGCATAGCATTAAAATATCAACACATTGTCCAGCTATAGTCATTTCTAATTAGGCAATTTCTGGAAATAATTATTCATATTCACATATATCATATTAAATAACTGAGCAAATTTATGTCTAATTTGTCAAGCCATTATTTAGACATCGTTTGTCCTCTGTGACGCATGTTAGTAAAAATCTCTTGGACTGTGGAAAAATGTTTCCTTAATAATTAAACAAAACTTGACCCCGACACACGGTTGGCATCATTTCCTGTCATTCCCTTCTTTGGTCGGTAGATGTCGCCAGTGTTCCAGTGAAGCTTAGAGAAGTAAACCCAATATAAACAAAATTGTCTGGGAAGACAGAGCGTTTCAACAAAGCATTTTACATTATTTTTGTGTCGTCAATGTGATGAAGCTCCACGATTTATCCCCAATCATCCTGGAATTTAGCAAGACCCAAACAAAATGATTTCTACGAATTGTCTGACAAATGTCACTACCACTAAGATGTCAGGCGTTGATGTGTTCAAAGCTAACGTTAGCACCGACATGGATAAGACGATAAGACGATAAAACGCGTAAAATGGCAGTGTTTCGTGGAATGTTTGACTGAACTGACACAGATGTGACAAGGAAATTGAAAGAAATAGATGAACTGTTACCAGTAGCTGTTAAGTCTCGGTCAAACATAAAGTACTGAGCTCTGAAGCTAGCACGAACAACCTTTTAAAAAGACATGGACCACGTAATAATTCTCACCTTTCCGAAAAGTGACCCAAGGATGTTTCAAATTATATTTGTCGACAAAAAAAGTCGACGTTGACGCGTGTTTTCTTGAGCGTCGCAGAGAAGCCTCTGGAATCCGGTCAGGAAATGTTTTATCGTAGGGGATTCGAGGGACGAGTCGTGAATGTTCTATAGCGCTTCCTGATTGGCTGAGCAGAAGTCATGTGACACTGATTACGTGATCTTTTTGGTCCAAATGACAACATTTATTATTTAGTTACGTTAAAAGTAATGTAAGAAAGTGTAGATGTAAACAATGCATTGAAATTGGTTTAAATTTATTTAAGTCCTCCTTCGCCCGCGCATACACTTTAATTTTTTTAGATGTCCGAGAAACTATTTTTGAAAAGTTTCACATTTTCTTATAAAGGATATACCTTTTATGTCTTTCCTTGATCACAAACAGCTATGCAGTTATATGCGGTATTTGCTTCTCTAATGCCATAACAGAAACAATAAACATTCTCAAGAGTTTCTTGCACAATCCAAAAAATTGGAATAGTAAAGAAGAGAATGAAGCTTGGGGTCAAAAGTGTGGTCATTAGCTCTTTAACATGTGAGAGACGTTATATATAAATTAATCCTCAGGTTTCGCCCATGTAAACCATCTTTAAGAGGTACCAGCCATTTACCAGACATCAGACTCTTGCTTTTTTTCTCTTTTTGCTTCAAAGATAACTTATTTGGTATGTTAAATTATACACAAGAAAATGAGGGAAAATACCTGGTAGTAAATGTAAATTTCACTAACCAAACATTGTTCCCTTTGTATAAATTTGGGAATAATCAGTGTTACTCCATGTTTTTCAAAATATATTTACTAAGTAAATAAGGTGCACGACGGAGGATTTATTACAGTTGCATCATACGGTTTTCTCCTCCAAGAACAACTCATTTATAGTGCTGAAACTTCTGGGATTGTAACACCCAGTCCAACAGCTGAATCTGGACATTATTTGAAATTATTATTAATGTCGTTGTTATTGTTCCATGACTGATTTTTGTATAATCTGTACACTGGCCGCCTGTGTTACACCCTGGTGTTATTGATTGATTAAAATAAGAAATGAAAGTAGGTCATACGCTCATCCAGCCTTCAGCTCTTTAGTTATGTAGATTCGCATCTCACTGACGCGGTTAACAAAATCTCTGCTCAGCCAATCACGAAGCGGTATTCCTCGGCCACTCCGAGTTGGTATTCCTACGCCACTCCCAGTTAAAAATTCATGGCGCGCCCTCGGTACACCTACGAAAACAAAATTGCAATCATTATCGCATGCGCAGTAGTAACTTCCGCAGCACACACGGAAGCGGATGTTCAATTTTGGATATGCTAGGCGCCTTTCTTCAAAACTCCTATTTATTGTTGATTTTACAAATAGGTAAGTGATCGACATATCGTAACTCTTGTCAGTATCGATTTTATAAACGTTTTGTAACAGGGACTACAAGTCCGCCTATTGAATTTAGCTGTTAGTAGTTGTTTTATCCATTATAAAATAACGTAGTTACCTCACTTAGCTCAATTTGTTGTTTGACTGCAAAATGCTTAAACTTGAAGCTGTCGGTATTCACTCCTTTATCATGTTTTCCTCAATGACAGAAACAATGAGATCTCTGTTTTATTACATCTATCTGTCTGTCTGTCATTTCAGTGCATCCATGCCTCTGGCCACCCAGTCTCAGACTGATGATGAACAGTATATTCTTGTGGCAAGTTTGGATAATGTCCGAAATCTCTCCAACATACTGAAAGCAATTACTTTCAAGGAGCATGCCATCTTCACTGCCACCCCCAATGGGCTGAAGGTCACAGTGGAAGACTCCAAATGTTTGCAGGCAAATGCCTTCATTCAGGTCTGTTAATTTACTTTGTTACTTTGTTGACTCCATAGTGTCTCAAGTCTAAAATGATATACAGACTATAAACTTTTAAAGAACCGTGTATTTTAACAGAGATGCCAATGTTGGCATGAAAGTTTTATTCCCAGCCACAAATAAAAGGCTTTTGTGATGCAAAACAATTTGGTTCTCAACATATTACCTTATGCATGGTTTATTTTATGGGATAAACTTCTTCTTGTATAAAGTTTTAGCATAATTACTGTTATTTTTCTTCTATTACAACAACAATAATAATAATAAGTTTTTAGAATCATCATTATTAAGAAATCAAACTGCTGTGTCCTCAGTAACGGTGACATTTTTTCCCAGGCTGAGATCTTTCAGGAGTTCACTATCAAGGAGGATTTGGTGGGATTCCAGATCAACCTAACTGTTTTACTCGACTGCCTCACTATCTTTGGAGCAAGCACAACACCCGGTAAACCTGACTGAAAGTGAAGACGCAACAACTCAGGAAATGACAGCACATTTTCACCGTCTCTGTAATTCTTCTCATGTCTTCATCCCCTTCATGGATGTGTTGCAGGAGTGGGCACGGCCTTGCGGATGTGCTACATGGGATACGGCTACCCTCTGACCCTGTTCCTGGAGGAGGGTGGAGTGGTGACAGTGTGTAAAATCAACACACAAGAACCAGAAGAGCCAATCGACTTTGAGTTCTGCAGCAGCAATGTCACAAACAAGGTAGACTTTGTGTTAGCATGTTGGTTTAACATAAGCACTTTCCTTGATATTCACCAAGTCTGTGCTTCTTTTACAAGGTGATCCTGCAGTCTGAGAGCCTGAAGGAAGCCTTCTCTGAGCTCGATATGACTAGTGATGTTCTACAGATCACCATGTCTCCCAGCCAGCCATATTTCAGGTGTGGGTTGTCACATTTTTAAATCAAATAAATTAGACTTTTATCAGATCGTAATTTTATGCTTGCTGCTACTTCTTACTAACTTACGGAGAGAGTTCAGAATTTTACAATCATTTCCCAAGTTGACCCATTGACTCCTTACCCCGATCGAGCGCTACACGGGGAGCATGCTGCATGAGTGAATGCAAGTACATACATGTACATTACAACTGATTAGAGTCTCAACCAAAAACTAAAATATCCAAAGCTCCATCATTGTCTCCAGTTTATCCAAGGGTCTACAAATAGTTCTCAATGACAAATCAAATACCTGCCAGATTGCATTTCTTCACAATTTCTACAAACATTTATCATTTTCAAATATTGAAAAACCTGTAGTTTCTCCCTCTTAAATTGTCAGAGAATCAAATACACAGAAGGAAGGAATCAATGGGTCAAACTTGGAACATCTATTACACCTGCAGTAAGCAGCAAATACAAGCAGGCGTAGGTGTAAAATTCTGAACCACACGTTAAAGCCAACTTGCTTTTAAAATAATCTTCATTTGTGCTGCTCCTTAGGTTGTCCACCTTTGGGAACTCTGGAAATGCTCATTATGACTATCCCAAAGACTCAGACGTGATGGAACTGTTCTGTTGCACAAAGACACAGCAAAACAAGTTAGTAATGGTCCTATCACTTGTGCTATAAACTGAAGAATATCTCTCTCACTGTTACAAGTCATGTTTATAAACTAATTCCATAATGTATGTATTCTTTGCTCACTGTTAAAGGTACAAAATGTCCCTGCTGAAGCCTTCCACGAAAGCCCTGGCTTTGTCCTGTAAAGTCTCAGTGAGGACAGACAGCAGGGGCTTTCTGTCTCTGCAGTATCTGGTCAGGAACGACGACGGACAAATCTGCTTTATAGAGTATTTCTGTTGTCCCGATGAGGAGGTGGAGGACGAGTGATGATGTCCCATCAAGCTTCACATTTAGATAGGGCCGATCTGCCAGCAGGGAGGTCACATTAAATCGGGGCCCGTGGATAGATGTCAGCTAGTCGGCGTTGGAATGTACATATGTTACTACTGTGTTCATAGGTATTTTTGTAGTTAAAATATATATATACTGTATATAGCAAAGGAATGTACAGATTGTGTTTTTTTTTGTTAGTGTCTCATTATGAGGCTCCGCTCTATTAGTGACAAGTCCTCTTAACTCTAGCCAACATGCCTTGTTCAGTCCAACCAAACCCTTCACCGGTTGAATCAGCAGTTGACCACAAATGCACAGTCTTCCATCTGAAGGCTTACCACAAGTCTAAATAAGACAAACTAAGACAAAACAGGTACAGGAAGTTGGTAACATGACACTCGGGGAGAAAATGTCCACTCTGTTACCAGATAGTAAGAATTATGTTCTTTGTAGAAAGAGCTGCAGTCAGCAAACAGCGCATTACCATATCGTTTGACAATAAAGACCATTTAATGGATTTGTCACTGTAAATATTTGCCTTGCTTTCCTCTATGTCCAATGGATACAGTCAGCTCAGCATCCCATATGGCTGGGCAAAATAACAAATTTTAAGGTATACCGTACTGCTACACACAGGAAATTAGAATTGGTTTGGTATCTTTGTTAGGAATTAAATTGAACTTTAACTTGAACTAGATTTCACTGTAGAGCAGCTTTCCTACACTCTTCCCAATTAGAAAATCAATATACATGTTCCATAATACATCAGTATTTGTGCTTTAGAAGCTAAGTAAAGTGCTGTTTTCCTTCTTTGCCGACTATTAAATTTGAAAAATGGCACAAGCATGAGCTTTCCTCCACAGGACTTAACTATGATAGCAAATTTGGATCATTTTATTTCCATGATATAGAAAACTTTAGTCACATTCAGTTTGAAACAAGGAACTTATATTGACAGAATTAGCTTTTTGTTTAATCAAAAACGAACAATCCATGTGAATAACAGTGAATCCACAAACTGGCAAAAACACAATCGGTAAACAAATGATGTCAAGTTGTAGACAGTGTCCTTTTTGTAACCCAATAAAAAGTTAAAATAATATTGAACTCAACGTCTGACTGCACTACTTCTTTTTCTTAACATTTGGTACGATGACAGCGGTACGTTGCGTGCACGGCTTCAGTCCATCTCGTTACCTGCGTGCCATCTGCATCCTTTGTCTTTTGAATGCTTTGTGTTTGTTCTTCTTGATTGGTTTTGGTTCCGGTGGTTCCGTCTCAATGTGAATGGGCTTCTCTTCGGCTGGCGTGAGGAAGACGTCGGCTGTGACATCCTTGACCACATCCTCTTTTGCCCCGACCCTCTTTATTTTCTGCAGCTCCTTCAGCATCTGTTTCTCACGCACCTTGGCTGCCGTGGCCAATCGGATCTGTTGCCGCAGCTTTACATGAAGACAAAGGCAACTGTCAGAATTCAGTAACGTCTCATAGCACGAGTATGGCGACAGTTTTTACCCATGTTTACATGCCAGGCATGTTAAAACTCTGACATTCATTAATTTTATTTATTTATTTCTATCACCTGCTTATAACGCATTTAGTTTAAGGTGACAAGCATGAATTAGAGTTTACCAAGTTGGGAGACTGGAAGTTGGAATTTTCGTAAAGCGTCGGGCCACCAAAGCTCCCCTGAAAAATCTTGATGAGGTTGAGGACAAAGCGAGGACCGATTTCCACTAGAGAGGCATCCTCCTCGATAATCTGGACGTGGCACAGAGATTACAAAAACAAAACAGAGGGCAACAACAAGAGACCTGATTAGTATTGAATTTACCAGAATTCCTCAAAGTGTCGCATCCCAATAGATTTCCCAAGAATTTCATAATTGCATACAAAATTTCCATGACTGTTTCCATGGAATGATGAGTAAATATTTGCAAGTACAATGGCGCTCTGTCACCTGCAACTTCAAGGAACCATCCCAAATGTAGTGACATATTTGATTTGTTTCCTACTTTAGAAAACATCTTTGAACAGCTGAATTTGGTGCACAAAATAAAAATAGCAAATCAATAATTATAATAATCTCTCGAGAAGTATTTGTGGACAGCCTTGAATGCATAGAGTATTGTTTGTAGTAACAGGAGATGTGGTTGGGGTGAAAAGGTTTCATTCTTGTTTCTTCTGTAACATTTTTGTTTCATACTTTTCGGCAGATAGCCAGAAATTATTAAAACCACATGTCTGGCATTAGGATGATGACACAATTGAGTCTCAAAATCAGTACAGAATGAGAACAGCAAATTGCAAGACAATGCTTCAAACCAAGCCTGGTATCCTAAGATGAGAAGACAACATTTTTTGAGGAAATGTATCTCATGATGTACCGTAGAAATGCTGTTATTAAAAATGCTTACCAACGCCAAGAAGACTTTAAATGTTGCATTGAATGCTTACCTGGTAGTTTCTAAACCATATCCTGTTGTCTGCAATGGTAAAGGTGAAGACGTGGTCGACAAAAGGCTGGCTCTTAGGGTGGTAGCGTGGTGTGGAAAATGTCTAAAAGGGAAAGTTTGTTCTTACTAAAAACAATTCAACACCAAACCAGACAATGACTCCTTTCTTACTCATGTTGTCAAAGACAATGCAAACCATTTGCAAATGTTTGCATCTTTTTATTGTAATTTTTGAATTTTCAAACATACAAACAAACACGAATTAACTACTTACAGCTACTACTTATTCTAAACAAATATAAATATTGACATGGCTCCCTTTTGAGCGATTCCATGCCAGTGAATGAAACATATACCTTAACATGTGTAGACCAAAATTCATCACCAAAATCATGAGAACATGCCAAATTCAACATTGATTAACTCTGTCTCATGTTGTAATTTGTCCTTCAGCTTCATCTGGATGGAAAGTCTACACTGTTGAGCTACAGTAAAATGTTTGATCCAACTGACAAACATGTTGTACAGTAAACTCAGAAGCGAGTGACCACTTCTCACCTGAGTGAAGAGTTCCTTCAGCAATGCATAGTGGGGCTCCTTGTCAAATTTCTGCAGGAAAGTAGACGGAAAAAAATTTAAGCTCATGCTGACATGGGTTCCAGCAAGAACCAAAAACACACAGAGTCAAAACACTACACCGCTTATATTGCTTGAGAATTAAAAGGTACTCCTTGCACAAAAATGACTGACATAACTAGCAAACTAATACCCCACTCTGATCAAAGCTCAGGTTCAGCACTGAAGTACTCACTGGATCAAATGACAGCAGTGGCCTGGATCCTTTCAGGCAGTTTCCCGTCATTTTGAGTTCAGCCAGTGTGTGGACTGTGGAGCAGAGAAAATAAATGGACAAAGGTTGCTTACTGCTCTTTGCAGGGTGGAATTGCTGCTTGAATTCCTAAGAGAAGAGTAACTCACTGTTCTGAACCAGAAACTTTGCAGAAGGTCCATGAGGGCAATTTGAAATCCTATAACACACAAGTGAACATACTTGAAATATTTCCAATAACATTAACCTAAAATCAACTCAAGCTCAATGAGCAACAAAGATCAAATACTCACCACATATAGAGATCCTGCTTCTTTTTTGCCTCAAAAAACAGGCATTTGTTACAGTTTTTGATTTCACACACCTGGAAAACAAATACAGGTGTTTTGCTATAGTGTACCGTATGGTGTGCAATGACAAGTGAAAGCGTCGAATAACAGACTTACCTCATTCACAACAAACAGCTTGTCCTTTCGGTCCATTTTTGTATCTAACAGGCAGAAAAAAAGGCATTACTATTACCATGCATGCATACACCGGTGCAGCACTCACAACAACAATCTCCTCTCCTTAACAATCAGGATAAATGTCAGTACAGAAAGATTGTTTAATAAAAAAAATAGGCCTTGATTATACACAAAACGTCTTTTAAACACTTTTTCAGGATCCACAGAAACCTCGGCGCTTTTGTGTATGGTGCCTCATGGTTCTTGCCTGCTTTTGAATGCGGCATCATGGTCCTCAAGTCTTGCATCAAGTGCCTCGTTCTGAAGTTGATGCCTCTGGAGGAGAAGATGAGAACCCTCTCCTTGTTGGTCCATTTTCCCTGATCAGAAAAAAGTGTTAAGTACTACCGGCATTTATTATTAAGACTTGTAAGGTCGATCTGAGTCGGATGTTCGATTGTATTGCCGTGGTCCTTTGACAGACTTTCCATTTTTTTCCAAGATATTAAGTCTGGCTGATTTTTCTTTACCAATCATCTGCAACGCTACTAGCAACGCCACGACCAAGACTCCTTGATTTATCCTTGTAGACACCACATTTTTGCTCGCTTCCACGAATCTATCCAATCTAATCCATTTTGGTGATTTATCTCTCAGACCGTTTCATAAACATCAATACATTTTCACATTTTCCTATCTTTGCAAAACTTGTGCTCAGAGTGACGTTAGCTCAGCAGCTAAGTTTCCACCTTAATCGCTCATAAGAAGTCCCAAGTATGTACCTGTGACACTGGCGCTGGGATAGTGACTTCATTTTGCGATTCTTGTTCGTTCTCACTCGTTAGTTCATCTCCACCCTTGACGATTTTTGGTTTCTTTGGCTTTTTGTCAGCAGCACCCTTTCCCCCACGTTTTCTCTTGAGCGTCGACATGTTTTCACACGAACACACATCTCGCGAGACGAGAGACTTGTGTTCTTCTTCTTATTAAATTTCTGGCAGACAAGGCGGATCAGTGGCGTATTGCTGCCATCTAGCGATTAATTTGAAGAATTTGAAGGAATATTGAGGCTGTCGAACATATTTTGTTCCAGCGTTCCCAAGGCACAATACTGCAACCTCTAGAGGTTATGTCAATTAGGATGGGAGTACTGACGAAGGAGAAAAACATGGACTTTTGATAAATAACCTAATTTTGTTGAGTAAAAACCTCAATTCAGTAAACAATTCATAAACGCAAATACTCAAAAGTGAAACCCCACTTCAATGGGTGGAAGAATGAACTCAAGCTGTTTGCAAAGTCCCTTCAATGTTTGACGGACCGAAACGCCCTGAAACTTATTGCCTTCCTGAACTCATTTGTGTTACTGGAAAAAGACTCGCACTGTTTTGTTTAGTTTATATTTTTATATCGTGTCAACACTTACAATGTTTTGGACTATCGAAAATGAACCTTTGAATGTTTGTATCTGACAATTGTTAAATTAAAAAAATTAAACAAAAAAAGTTTGATCACTTTCCCTTTACGTCACTCCTGAACGTAAACGACAACAAAACGTCAAAGTATACAAGTGCCACTATTTTAGGCTTGGCGTTATGATTATAAATAAAGTTTATTTAAAACAAAGAAACTCTCGCGAGATGAAGCGGCACACTCGATAACATGCAGAGATCCTCAATTGAGATGTCCAGGCGTTGGTCGAGTTAAGTCAGCTGAAGTTAAAGTCGTTAAATATTATCGTCATATGATGCTCATTGTTATTACAGACATTTGAATGTATACGACTGACGCCTTACGATGCTGTCAGTATTATCACCGGAAAAGCCTGCATTTTCATAGACATACTGCCTGGTCGTTAGTCAATAGTTAGCTACATGCTAAAGTTCGCCTCGTCTGCGATAACGTGAGCAACATTTCACTGAAGACATAGCAGTATTTTATTTTATTTAACAGAAGATTGACAATGAGGTGTCATTACGAAGTATTAGGTGTGAAACGAGATGCTGGCGACGACGATTTGAAGAAAGCTTATCGCAAATTAGCACTGAAATGGCATCCAGGTAAGTCCACATGAAAGAACCAACAATGGAGTAAACATTAAAGTATCACTACACATCCTTTTTAATGTGATTAAACGAATATTTGCTCAGTTATTATCAATGTATAAAATGTAATGCTAGTAATTGTGAAGACGGTTCATTTAGGGTGACTGACTATTGCCATTATTTCAAAGTGTTTACTTCCTGTCTAAACTGGCTAAATTAACCATCATCATAACTTAAAACTGTTTGTGCTTGCTCTCCCAACTTTTCAGATAAGAATTTGGACAATTCTGAGGAGGCAGCTGAGCAGTTCAAGCTGATTCAGGCAGCTTATGATGTGCTTAGTGATCCACAAGAAAGAGCTTGGTTAGTACAGTATACGTCCACCTCATCTCAATCAGTGACGGCACCAGAGATTTTTGGGGTTCCTTGACTCTTCAGAGAGGGTGCAAGTGGGCTGGGCCCATCGGCTGAATCTGTTTTGACAATGTTTTTATTATTTATTAAAAATAATATTCTAAAATTAATTTATTTTATATATACTGTATATATCGGGGTGCTCACATTTTTTTGGTTTTTGAACTACTGTTAAATAAGTTCAACATGACCTACAACAACAACTTTAATGTCACACCAAATACCCTTTCTGGGTTCTTCACAGAAACCATTCTTGTGTATGTGCCTTGCACAGTCTGGTAAAACAGTCAGCTTAGTTGTGTAGCTTAGCAGAATCTCTTAAACGATTGAAATGAGCAGACTCTCAAAGTTCTTGTTTCTTCCTTTCATACACATAAAATAGTTTGTAGTTCCAGTAGGCGTGTCAAAACAGATAAAGCCAACAATTAACCTGGCCTGACTGTCTGCTGTGTTGTGTGCAGAGTTTGGCAGTCATGTTTATGTATATGATGTCTCTCCCTCACTCTTTCATCCCATGTGGCAGGTATGACAACCACCGGGAGGCTCTGCTGAAAGGAGGCCTTAGTGGAGATTACGAAGATGACAGCATTGATCTGTTACAGTACTTCACTGTCACCTGCTACTCAGGCTACGGAGATGATGAGAAGGTTGTTGTTTGTGCTCTATCAGAACATCTGTTTTTTGATCTGGGATCTGATTTTATAGATCCTCCACTATTTGACTGTATGCTGATCCTTTTTTTCTGTATCTACTTAAACTTCTTAGGGCTTTTACATGGTCTACAGAAACCTCTTCGAGTCCATTGTTAAGGAGGAAATGGAGCACAGCAGGGGAGAGGAGGAAGAGGAGGAGGATGAGATTCCTCCCTTTGGAGACTCTCAGAGCGACTATGATACAGTAAGCCAGCCCAAAACTTGGGCTATAAAACTAAGGCGCCTTTCCTGGGTCCATCCTCTACTGCATTTGTACAGTACAGTTCAGTTACATGAATAAAGCAGCAAGTATGATTCCTTTTATTCTTGTCTTGCTTTTCTACAGTGAAAACTAAATTTGAAGACTAAATTGTAATGATGCAGAAACAGTAATAACGATTTCACAAGGATCTGCAGTATGATTAGGTACTTAATCAACTTCCTCCCACCTCCCAGGTAGTACATGTGTTCTATGGCTACTGGCAGAGCTTCTGCACTCGGAAAAACTTTGCCTGGAAGGAAGAGTATGACACACGGCAGGCCTCCAACCGTTGGGAGAAAAGGGCCATGGAGAAAGAGAACAAGAAAACCAGAGAAAAGGCTCGAAAGGAGCGCAATGAGTTGGTGCGGCAGTTAGTGGCTTATGTGCGTAAGCGTGACCGCCGTGTGCAGGCTCACAGGAAACTGGTGGAGGAACGCAACGCTGAAAAGACTAAGAAGATGGAGGAGCTGAGGCGTAAGCAGAAACTCAGCCAGGCCAAGTGAGTAGTGGATGGATTTTCATGATGCGCATAGCTTTTTAGTAAAACACACACGTTATTAATGTCTCTCATGTTCATCCAAGGCTGGCAGAGGAGTACAAAGAGCAAAGCTGGGCATCGATGTCGGAACTTGAGAAGGAGCTGCAGCAGATAGAGGCTCAGTACGGAGAGGAGTTTGGAGATGCATCAGAGAGTGATGAAGATGAGCAGGATATGGACACACTGGACAAGACCACTGATGAGGGAGTAGGTCAGTGAGATTGGCATTCTGGTTTAACGCTTGAAAACTGAAAGTTGTCAGGGCTTATGAATCATGAAACAGTCACCACCAATTGTTTTGACGATTAATCGATAGAATATTTCATTATAGAGTAAGTGATATTAACATGTTTGTAAATGCATACATTTGGGCCAGACCATATGGACCAAAAACAACATATCTCAATTTTGTTAGGCTAAATATACATTATATATTGATTTTTGTTTTATTTATTTTTTATCTGTTTGTTTACTTACTTACTTACTCTGTTTAAATATACATTTTTATACGGTATCTATGCGTGTGTTTCATCATAGACATAGAGCAGCCAAATGGAGACGAACTGACAATTGACTATTATGATGATCTGTATTGCCCAGCCTGTGATAAATCCTTCAAATCAGACAAAGCGTGAGTACCCTCCTACACAACAGCTGTGTTTACACCTCACACCTGGTTTCATTATACACAGAAGCCGGGCAGGCTTGATTTATTCACCAGAGCATCACAGTAATAGCTTAACCACATAGATATTAAGCCTGGCTGTTATTCCACCTTTCATGAAGGCCGATTGCTTATTTGTTGGTGATGCAAATGAGCTGCACTAGACTATTACAGCACGGGAACATTTGTCAGTCCACTTGACTAACAAGATCAGTTGTTAAAGCTGTTGCTCAATGCGAAGCAGTGCACAAGGACCATGAGTACAGTCAAAACTGGTCAAAAACAAAGGCAGGCGCATTAACCGAAGACACAAGTGTTTGATGGATGTTTCATATGGATTCTGCTCTGTCGACTCCATCGTTCATGTAAGCTTTTCAAGCATTTTAAGTGTCTGTCATTAACATTTGCAGTATGAAGAACCATGAAAAATCCAAAAAACATAGGGAGATGGTGGCATTGCTACGACAGCAACTAGAGGAAGAAGATGATTCACTTGATCTGAATCCGGACAAAGAGGGAGAACAAAACGAGCAGGGTAACGAGGACGAAGAAGAGGAAGAGGAAGAAGATGATAAACCAAAGCAGAGGTAGGTGGCAATTTGAATATTATGTCGCCAATTTTTTATTTTTATTTTTTGCACATCTACAGGAAGTTATTTTCACAACTTGAAGACAAGAGATAAACTTTATCCTCTTAACATAACATACCTCTGGAAAACTTATTTGAGGTTGAGGAAGAGTATGCTATATATGATAAAGCATATAAGAAAATTGTGACAGGATGCTACAAAAAGCCAAGATTAAAATGAATGAAGGAAAAACAAACTTTTTATTCTTGAATGTCTGTTTTGTATTGTATTTCGTAAAATGCTCATATTGACACTTTTATCGATGTCTGCTTTGGAAATGACATCACTGTGTTTGAAATTGGTAATAACCTACATTTTTCTTTTGATATAATCCTCCCACACAGACTGTCCAAAAAGCAGAAAAGGAAAAGGAAACAGCAGAAAGTAGTACAGGTGAGTGTCATCTTTTCTATCTTTAAAAGTGGTCTTTTCTATCATTAAAAGTGATTTTTCACACCCTCCTTCTAATAAAAGAGTCCTGCTGAGGAGCGGGTAGAGGAGGAGGAGGAGGAAGAGAAGGAGAAGCCAGTGCTGACCACCACTGATGAAGCTACCCCCGAGCAGACGTCTACCCTCGCAGAGCCCGAGAATCAGGATGAGCTCCCTCCCACAGAACCCACAAGGTAGGTCTGGAGAAATTTGACTTTTTAACTTTTGATTTTAATATGACTTTCTCCATTAAAGAGCTATACCAGATAATCTGATAAAACTCACAAAAGCAACACAAATCTTCTATTTTGGTGATTTGGTATCAAAATACATGGGGTTTTTTCACTGTACGTTAATTAGATTCTCAAAATTTTCCATGGTTTAATTATTAAAGCAGCATTTACGGTTACTGTAGTGTTATATGTTGTTTATTATTTTCATTTAAATGTTTTTAAAGATGCGCTGCAAATTCAATGAAGACACGCCACTAATCCATCTGATCAGAACACATTGCAACATTATTTCCTCCAGAAAATAATGCAGAATACAATGGCTTTCTTAATTCTAGGTTTTAAAGTTCAATAGTGTATCCCACATTGTTTATTAAAACATATCTGTTAATGTTTTGTCAGCAGCTCTGGGAAGACAAAGATGAAGAAGGGAAAGGGAAAAGACAACAAGAAGAATGTCAAACCAAACACAGGACAACAGATCGTTGAGGTTTGTGGAATAAATGTTTAATTTGTACAATTTTTACATTTATGAGCCAGGAAATTTGGGATAGAAACAGACACCTGTCTGCTCTGCCTACGTGTGGGGCTGTCATACTGATGGCAGCAGTTTCAAAGTTCACAAGATGATAAACATTAAATTTCATAGGATTTTTAGTAGATTGTTGGAAAGCCCTTTTCTATTTCATATTCTCCTGAATGCTGCCCATTTAATACATTGCTATTTAAGTTAAATAAATATATCCATCCTTTTATCAAATGATGTATTGTATACCTTCGTCCCTGTCTCATCAGGAACTGAGCCTCTGCTGTGTGACCTGTAATAATGAGTTTGCTACAAGAAACAAGTTGTTTGAACATCTGAAGACCAGTGGGCACGCTACTGCACTCTCCTCGAACGCCGCTCGGCGCAACGCAGGCAAGAGCAAGAAAGTCTGAATGCGACATTGCAGAGCAGAGTGGAGAGTTACTCGCACAGGTTTTTATAAGACTGAAGGAGAAAGGTGCATATGATGATACTCATTTTTCCTCATCCATTGCTGAATCAGGACTGAATTGGAAGAATTCCAACTGCCAGCAACATAAGAGGTGATGCTGCGTGTTATTTAAATTTGTATCAATAAATATGCTGGATGCATATGTCCAAATCCTGTTCATTTGTGTTCATTTGTGGCTTTAAAAGAGAGACTAAACTAATACAGAACACACACATTGTTTTTTATATAAGGCATTCATTTAATCCATAGTTTCATGATTTTTTCTATTTTTATACTGCAGGGGGCAGTAAGACCAAAGTATAGAGGCACAAATGGTCCTGGAGCTCAGAATTTCAAAAGTATGCCATTCAGGTATATTATTGGTAACAGAGTATGTATTGACAATGTCAAAAATCTAAACAGAAAATGTGCATATCTTGAAAGTATTGTTTGCTATAGTTAAGTGCTTAATCTGTCTTTGACAATGATAATATGGTTAAGTGCTAAATCTGTCTTATGACGATGATAATATGGTTAAGTGCTAAATCTGTCTTATGACGATGATAATGCGCAGACCGTGATGAAGATGACTCATATATTCATATTCACAAGCAGCTTTGACATTTCAGGCACCAATTTGTGCTTTTCCAACATTTCAGTCCACCTTTTTATCTTCTGTTCATGTAATTGTGAATGGCTCTGTTGAAAACCTCCAGGAAGAAGTCTACATTCTCTGTCGTGATGCACATTGGGGGTTGGACGCGGAAAGTCTTGAGGAGAGAAAATGAGAAGGAATTACTATTTTGAGGGACGTGCATATGTGCAATATGTCACAACTGATTGATATGATATGATTAGAATCATTGTGGAGCTTTGTGTGTGATCATTTTGATCTAGATATATGATCACATCTAGATAACTGACGTAAATAACAATCATTTGTCTCAGGCTGTGCTGTGGGAGTGGGTCTGGTCAGATGAGTGGTGAGAAGATCTCAGGAGTAACCCCAATTATTCAGTTTTATTTAGGGAGTAAAATAGATTCTGCTTCATGTGGTTTTTGGGTTGTTTTTTTTTGTTTGTTTTTTAAATTGCCCTGTGTCTTGTTTAATTTTTTTCTTTCTCATGCACAGAATTCTCCTTACATCCTGGTAGGAATTCATAAATCAAGCCTGCACTGGGGCTAAAGCGTTGTTTTTGTCTATGTAATAACCTTGCCTGCTATGACTTTACACATGTCATTATCAACAATGTACACACCTGCTTTAGACATTTACAATAGACAACCAAAATTGCTCTTTCATAGTGATGACTAGAGATGTGATGTTGGCCCAGTTACTTAGCTTGGAACAAGTAACCACAAATAACATCATTTGATGAGAGAAATATCATCCAAACTGCAAAACTGATGGGTTAAATGAAGATGAGTGCTGTTACCTGTCCATATAGTCCTCCCTTTCCTATCAGGACACCCATGTCCTTGATGTCCTCAAAGAGTTCACCCATGTCCTCAGGTGGCAGAGGGACTCTGCTGGTCTATGGGTTATATGAGGGGAAGATTTCAATCAATGAACAACACACGCTGCCATGCTCTGTGTTAACTATTAGACCCAAGCAGACCTTTGGTTAATTAGTAAACTTAGATGACACAAGACATAAAATTGCCAAAGGACAGCCAAGGACAACAGGCTGCCAATGATGCTGACTTTGACTAAAACTAATGAAAACATCCAAGCACATCCTAAATTTCCAGGAGGATGGTAGATATTTGCCTGTACAAATGAGTGGTGAAATTCTCCTGGACACTGAGTAACTAGAATTGGAATTGGGTTCATTTCTTCTATGTTGAATGGAAATTAAATTTAACAGGAATAAAAGAAAATCGAAAGACCTCCCTTTATTTTATCAAACTAGATACCTGTATCATGACATTAACAAAAATATCATGAATACTTCACAAGAACGGAAACAGAAAAGAAAAGCAAGTACATCCTCAGAAGTAATGAGCTGAATTGAAAAATATGCAAGACTCATAACTTAACGAGTAGAGTTCTAATTACACACTTCTCACACGCTTTCTCATTCAGATTCAGGTGGATTAGAGTGGTTTGTTATTTTTTAAAGATGCTGGCAAAAAATAACTGGATGATGCTGTGGAAATTCTGGGATTGGAACCCAAATTAGTTAAAGTTTGGCAGTTAAATAATAGTGTAGTCAATAAGTTCTTGAGTAATCCAGCTGGAACTGGACAACTGGAACAACCTGCCAAAATGAACAAGCATCACGTGTTCAGGGCAAATATGGTACAGCACTTTATTGGTTTTTATGTTACTTTGTTCATCCCTTGCAGATATAAAGGGGCTCTAGCCCCACCATGACCATGACTTAGATAAGCGGTACAGATAATGGATGGATTGATGGGTACCAGTTGTCTACACCATGAAGAAAATGTCAAAAATCAGCACAACATGCAGTGTAACAGATTGTGTATCCACAATCCCAGATGAGCGCTTCTCCTTCAGCTAATGGTTAACCGTCTTGAACCATGCCCCAAGAGGCACAGCACACACACACACACACACACGTGGAATGAACACGTGAGGACAATTGAGTGCCTCTTCTCGACTCCTTACCTTGTCCTTCACCATTTCCACGCCAATCATCAGGCCTTTTCCTCGAACATCACCGATAATCTCCCACTTGTCTCTGAGTTTGGCCAGTTCCTTCAACATGTAGGTTCCCACGGTGTGACTGTTCTGCTGCAAGTCATCATCTAAAATAGTCTGATAATGAAATAAAACAAGAACAAGTCTTCTTTATGTACAGGAATAGAATTTCCGTGTGCTGAGTAGTCGGACTGATAGAGAAAGAGGAAAGCCTTACGTCAAGCACTGCTGAACCGATGGCACAAGCAAGAGGGTTTCCTCCAAAGGTATTGAAGTGAACTGCCTTCGCAAAAGAAGAAGCGATTTCTAGAAAGCAACCAAACACACGTTCACATCTCTTCACTGCTGCCACAAACTCAAACCTCAGAGAATAATACACATTACTCTAATCACATTAACTGGACAATGTCACCTTTGTATTGTAAGTGTTGTCAAATTCATCTCTCATCTTCTGACTACAGAAAATCTTCCCTACAGTATGTCAAACTGGGTGGAATCCTTCACTGCAATCAAAAACAGCTCAAGTAGTCTCCATTAAAGGGCAGAACCACAGCCATCGAATCTAGGGAGCCTCTCAGCCATGTCACTTATTTCAGGATCAGTCATTATTGACTCAGGTCTCCATTATTCTTGCTCTATTGGAGTTTGCAGTAAGTGGTCTGTTGAGCTCTGACTGTACGACTGTTTACAACCTCATAATTATTCTAGTAAACATACAAAACGTGCCATATAGTGAGCAGCCGTCACATGGTAAAAGAGGCTTTGATTTTGTAACGATGACACAATATTGGAGATGTGGTTTCTAAGTGGTTGCTTTGTTTGCTACAGCTTCAAGGGATTTTTCTCATAAGTGAAAGGTAAAAGTTAGACCCTATCCTCTCTCTTCATGATTTTTTGACATATTTGATTTTTTGGAGAGATAGACAGATTCTCCTGATAATGCGTCATTGTCTCACCTGGTGTTGTAACAACTGCTGCCATCGGGAATCCATTACCAATGCCCTTCGCCATGGTAACCACATCAGGAATGACCTCGTGACCTTGGAAACCCCACAGATGACTTCCTGTTCGTCCAAATCCAGTCTGGACCTGTCATATGCAAAGATGGATTTATCTCTCTTTTTTTCTTTTTTTTTTTATTAGTCAAATGTCATGGTGCTGAAGAGAGAGAAGCAGTTTGGAATATGAGCCTTACTCTTAAACACTGATCAATAAAATGGCCATCGAGTACACTTAAAGGCAAACTCTTCCGTGTTATTTGAAAAATTTTGGATACATTTAATGCACCATCCATGTGAAAGAATTGCGGTTTCTTCACTTCCAAGTTACAGTGCAATAAGCATTCAGCACATATCTATATTTTGTATCATGCAGTATAATACACAGCTAACCTCATCGGCAATGCAGATTCCTCCTCTCTCTCTTACAAGTTTGTAAGCCTCCTTAAGGTAGTTCTTAGGGTACTGAACAGCCCCGCCCATTCCCTGTATTGAAGCAAACGCATCAATCATGGAAAACACAGACCTATATTATATAACAAACTATCATCTAGTTGCAGTTAATGTAACAAGTTAAGTTAATGTGGTAAGGACCTCAGAGATTTCATTGTTTTCTCAGTTATTTCTTCAATGGAATATAATGGAATATAATACCTGAATTGGCTCTCCAAAGAAAGCAGCTATTCGACTTGGGACACTGGTAACAAACGTTTCTTTGAGCTGTCCAATGTATTGATCGTTAGCCATGCAATGACCTGTGAGATAAAGCAAAGCATGAGATCTGTTATGGAAAAGTAACAAACGAATGCAGTAATAATGTCTCGATGCAAATGCCATAACAGAAATAATACAAGTCTTTGTGCAGTTTACAAGCCACAAATGTCTCTATATTGTTCATTTCAAGAATTTTCCAGTTTGGGATCAATAAAGTAAATCTTATCTTATCTTATCTTATTCAATGCAGTATTGTTGCTTTGACACATTATAATTCTCAAAGCAATAAAAGGCTTGAAATGTAAATATTTTATGAACAGTGGGAATATTAGATTTAATACTGGTACTTTAGAATTCTGTTTTTAGAGGCTGATAGCCGATTTGTCTTCCCCGTGGGACTTTCTGGCAGATCTTGATGACCAGCACTGATTTTACATCGACACAAGTCAATATAAAAGAACCTAATTATTATGACAAAAAGCAGTAAGTTCAGCTTAAAGACTCTTTTATTATTTAAGACTCTTAGAATGTAAAAAGAGAAAAGTTCCCCGTGTACTTTATAATGTAATTGTCTTATGGAGCCTATTTTATGATTCATGCCACCTTATATGCCAAAATATGAATGTTCCAACCCTTTCCTTTCACTGAACATGAAAGGAAATCACAGTGGCATCAATTCCCTTTAGAAATATTACAACAGGGACTGTAATGCTTATTCCTGAGGAGAAATGTCTTGTTCGGCCTGTTTATGAGAGCAAGATAACCTGTGAGTGCGTTTGTGTGTTGAGTCATCGTGCGTATTTGATGGTGTGTAGTGTACCTTGGTTACAGGCACATTGTCTGGTGGTCTGTACAGGAGAGTCCCTGCAGTGGCTCCCTCCCCATGGACCTCTGAACACATCTGGACACATGGTCTGTTTATTGGACAGAGATATGATTCAGTGTAATTCAGATTACACACCTTCATAAAATATAACATATTCATGCACGCGTACGTTTGTACAGCCTAACCCATTGGCAATGGGATATTTGTATGCTGAGTTGGAGGTGAGACCCATGGTCTGTGGACTGCCCCCATGGTAAGAACCCCTGGAGGAGACAAATCAAGCAATCACTGTCTAGGAACTGGGAACGTGACCAGGATTAAGCGGTTTAGAAAATGATTGGATGGATACTAATAGACAGAGTGTAAATGATTGAATGCTTCACCATTCCAACATAACCAAGAATATTATTTTCACCCCAGAGAAGAGGATTATATTTCAAATTTTCAAATTTAATTTCTGCAAATCAAATCGAGATCAGTACCTGAAAGTGATGATGTCATAGTTGCCTGTATGAAGTCTTGCCATTAACATAGCCAGGTCATTAGCTTCAGAGCCGCTGTTGGTCAGGTATATCACCTGGACGAGGAACCAGACGTTCACTGTGAGTCCACTTATACAGTTTACAAACCAAAACAAAATCTAATTTGCATTGGAGCTCAGACACTCTTCTTTCTCAGCACATATACATATATATATATTTACATATACATACATGGAGCCTATAGTATGATTCTATATATATATATGTATATGTATATAGTGTTTGTATAATTTCCATCACATCACCATGGTACCTTGAGTGGATCCGGTAGGTAGGATGCCAGTTTTTCAGAGTACTCATGGAGAGGCGGGTATGCGTAGATATTCGTGGTATGTCCCAGTCGCCTCAACTGCTTCTCTGTAGCTGCTGTTACCTTTCTGCACACGTGGTCATTAGAGTGAAGATGGCAAATAACAATTATTATTAGTAATTATTTATTTGAAAGTTTACATCAGATTAAAACGTTGACACGTGACAGAGTTATACATATATATATACTGTATATATACACAGTATATACATTTTTATTTTTTAAGGACCTTACGGGTTACAATGGCCCACGGAGACAGTTGCCACCCCAGCAAATAGGTCCAGGTATCGCTTGCCATCTACATCCCATAACCACTGCATGTGGCCCTGGTGGACGAACACTGGTTTCTTATAGTAGGTGATTTTCATGGTCATGGGATTGCAGTTCTTCTTGCGGATCTCCATTATCTTCTCTTTGGACATACCCTGGACACGAACAAAGGACACAGTCCATTGATGATACGGGAACCAGCGTCTTTATTTTGTCACGGCTTCCCCATGGGCATGGGCGAGATGGCAATAACAGCACACAGGGTATTGTCTTACCTTGTATTCCTCTGGTTTGAAATCGCAGGGCGGCATCTTTGGAACATCTGCAAGGCATTTCGAGGCCGACTTCTGACATAATGCACCTGTGATATGGTTGAAATCGACATTTGGGCAGTAGTTAAGGATGTATTGATTTCATATAGCTTTAGTACTGTAATCTAATCTGCACTGCAGAAATGTTGGATTCTTCTAAATCTAAATCCTTTTGACAGAATGGCTCCACATACCTTTTTTTTCCCATAGTATGATTAATCTTTTATTTTTTACATTTTGGCTACAATAATTTCATACTTGTCACTCCCGTTATCTTACGAGACGCCAGGATTTTTATTTTATGATTGTAGTAAGGACAAATAAAAGCATTTTCTGCTGATTAATGAAAATTGTACCTCATGAATTAAATACAACAGTAAGTTATTAAACTAATAACCTGTGGAATCAGATTAAAATTTACTATCGCTCTTTTAAGACACCCGGTGGAGACTACCACTGGATGATTACCACTGTATCAGACACTATATAACCAAAAATATCCGCATTAAGCAAAAGAGAAAGCAAATGAAACAGCACACTGTAAGTGCAAACTGTTGTTGACTGCAGATCATTTTTATATAAGAATTGCTCTCACAGGCTACAAAATGGAATTCATGCGGGGTTTTTTTTATCATACACAAGCACTCAATACAAAGTACATAACAGGGAGGCCTCACGAGCTACAGATCACTGGTTCATTTCCATGGTAACTCACCACTCAGGAGGTGGAATTTGGCCAAACCGCAGTACTGTCCCGTTAGACCTGCACATGAGCCACTCAGACGAGATGCAGCTTTATACATGCTTAGTAAAGTAATGGTGGTCCAACTTCGTCAGCAACTTTGACCAGTCTGATCAAACAGTCACTAGCTTTTCAAGTTTTTCTCCTTGAAAAAAAAACTGAAAACCCACTGGGATTGGATGGACCTCATCTGACGCAATCAGAGGGGCCAAACCACGACCTCTGACATGGCACGGCAAACATGACATAATAGCTCAAAAGGCAGAGCGGTAACCAGTCCTTGTTTTGGTTCACAGTTATGTATCTATATTCTCTGATATTTCCATTCCATTTCCATTCTATATCCATTCATTCATCTCCCTCATCTCATTTTTATGTGTATGTGTGTGTGTGTGTGTGCATAACCTTTTCACCAAAACACCTACACTACACACACCAGCTGGCTTCAGTAAGTACGTAAATTCTGAAATGATTTTGTTGACACTCCTTTAACTTTTCATTGAAACAGAAATAACATCCACATGACAGAGGTGACGGATACATAATAATGAAATAATGAAAATGTGGCATGAATAAATATAATGAGCAAACACAATCCAGACCCTCTGTGCAAACCTGAGAGTAAGAACAACGGTCTCCACAACCAAAACCATATTAACTATTCTGTCATTTTGTTTTATGAATGTTCTTTATTTGTGGTGACGTATATTTTATAGTGTCTTTCCTCCATATCTTACATGCAGCACCACCAGTGATCAACATCAAGAGGCATTCGCTTGGTACCATCCTCCATCTAGCCACTTCAAAGGACTGACGTGGACTTCCCTGTGATCATCTGCGCTGCATAAATAGATAACTGAACCATAAACTCTCTCCCAGGCACGTGCCGGTCCTGAGTTGTCCAACCTAGTCAAGCCACTGATCAATCAGCTCATCCCAAACAAGGTTGTGTCTCCTGACGTCCAGAATAAGACCCTTGATTTACTTTATTATTTATTTTCCATTAGTTTTTGTTTACAGAATTTGTTTTTCATTTTTATCGTTTTATTTTGAGAATCTGCTATTTGACGATTTATAAAGAAAAACATAGGACTTAAAATATTTGCTTACATAATGTTTTTTATTCACCAGCATACTCTGAGATCAATGCTGTAATAAATGTACACGCTATGAAAAACAAGAATGCGACCATCCTGAAAAAAACTCTCCTTTACACACAAAATAGCAAATATAAAGTATTTACAATCCTTTGAGACAAGAAAAGACAAAACCAGAACACATAAAAATGTTACCAAATTCATAAATACTTCTGATGATTGAGCTTCCTGCACTTTTGATTGTATGGCAATCATTTTACAGACACCCATAATACACCAAAATACATCAATAATACACTATATCTTACAAAATGTACAAACAAAGTTCATGACACAAATAATGCACCTGTGGAGAAAATATTTATAACTATATTATATACATGGCTAGTAATAACAGAATATGTTAACAGAATAAATCCTATTCATTATCATGATGAACAGTATAGATTGTTATGCGCTAGAATGATAACCTCTCAGATTAAAAGAAGATCATGGATAAATGACAGCAGCTATGTGGCAGCAGCATATTGTGTTTTAGAGGAGTCGTTATTTGTCACTTTCTTACATTGTTCTTGTTAAGTCACAGACCTGCTTGCTGGGCTGACAGGGCACCTAGAAGGTGGACAGTTTGAGTGTGGTGGCTGGGTCCACGTAACCATTTCCTGCCAGGATGACTCCTTCCTGTTCTGGCGTGGCACTGAGCCTGCAGACTGTTGGCTTCTGGTTGGTGACTGTGGTGTAGCAGCGCCCTGTCGTCAGGTTTTTGTCCACCTCCTCGCCCGTTAACTCCAAGTCTCTCTGGAGCAGCAGCATGTTGCTAATATCCACTGCTTTCACCTTGCTATAGTCCTCTTCAGGCCTTTGGGGACGGCTTGACACAACAGGCCGGAGGAGCACGATGTCCTTGTGGTTGACCGTCTGGACGGCAGCGTATTCGGTGGTGTGGAAAGCCAGCGATGGCACGCCAGCAGCCGCCTGTTTGCGGCAGGGGTTGGAGATGTTGACATAGCTGTGGGCCTGGAGTTGCTGGTGGGACGGCTGTCCCAGTCCCAGTTGGACAGAGGTGGACGCTAGGGGGAACACGGTATCGGAGATGCTGTGCTGTTTGATTTTTTCAAGGGAGCTCTGTTGGTCCAGGGGTCTGGAGCTGTACTCAGGCAGTGGAGAAAACAAAGACGGCCAGGTCTTCACCCTCCCATCGGACGAGCCATGGCAAACCACGTCCTCATGCTCCTGGCCTTCCTTCACCTCCGTCCAGACTGTTTTGGGCTCCTGCAGCCCCTTTTCACAGTCATTTTCCTTTTTTTGGCTGTGTTCCTCTTTCTCCTCGCCACACTTCTCCATCAGCAGAGTGTGGCTGTCGCAGCTGCCCCTGCCGGAGTCGTTGTCTGACGAGGAGCTCTTGGATTTGAGGTCAGCCTCCTGCAGATCCTTGCCTTCTTTCAGAATCAACTCCTGCTCCTCGGGGCGGTACACATCCAGGTATTCCACCAGCAAGTCCTCATAGTTAGATGACGTGGTTGGGGGAAAACCAGACACCACCAGCGCGGTAAAGGCCTCATCAGACTTGCCGTTCTACACACAAAGAGAAATATTACTCAGTTTGCAGCGGATTGAGAGTTTTTGTGTAAAACAACACTTTGTTCTGCATTGTTGTTGTCAGTTTACCATGAGAAGCTGATTATCAAATCCTTTGATCTTAGGACCAGGAACAGGTGGCAGAAGACAATTCTTCATACTAAAAACATAAAAAAATGAAAGTCAGGACGTGTGAGGGACAGTGATGTGTGTTTAATAGTGATCAGGCAAATGAAGTTGTCGTCAAACTTTTTTTTTTTTTTTACAGAGTTACATACACATGAGAATTTTTTCTAAAAATAGAAAAAAATATTTTTGGAGGGTAAGCACAAGTTCCTAAGGGAATGCACAGAAAAAAATAAATAAAGGAAATTGCACAGACTCAAGACTTTTGTTCTCTGTACTACACCTGTAAGGCAATAAAAAAGAATTTTTGTCAAGTACTGACTTTACAAATAGCTCAACTAATCATCATCATGCCTTTACCTGCGACTGTTCATGTGTAAGATCCATGTGAGGATGAGGGAGATGATGGCAGAGAACACAGTGATCAGGATCCACAGGGACTTCTCCCGAGGGAAGTCTGCAACATGAAACACAACGTGCTGGTGTGATGTTCCGTCTTTCACACTGTGTCATCAATATTGCGTCTGACTTGTAAATAAATAAGTTTGTGTGTTTGATAATGATCGCATTTATCCTCATTCGCTGCGTTCATCGTATGAATGTGCTGTGCTGTGTGTAGTCGATGATGACGTCTAGGATGTCTTACAGTCGGGGACTTTGACGTTGGAGGTGGGACTCCATTCACTCCAAAAGCCGTGATCGGGCTTACAGCGCACCTGCACGAGGTAGGTCCCACCTGAGCGCAGGCTAAAGACGTTAAACATCTTCTGCTGGCCTGCACGGTGTTCCTGGAAACGCAACACAACACACCGTGGATCCCTCTTCAATTTCCCTTGAATTTAGATTTACTAAAGGACAAACTGTAAAATCTCGCTCTTTACCTCCCATTGCTCTTCTCCGTCCAGCTTGACACGGAGCTCATAGATGAGGGTGATCCAACCGGAGCGAGTGTCTGCCTTACGCGGCGGCTCCCATGACACCCGGAGGAAGGGCCCGTCTTTGTCCTCCACCACAGTCACTGTCACATTCTCCGGAGTGTGGGGCTGGACTGGAGAGAGAGAGAATGTGGACGAGAGAGTATTTTTAGTGTGTATGTGAAACTGGAAAACAGGTGAAGAAGTTAAGTGCACTGACATATATAACATAATTTCGACCTATTGTGGCCCTTGAACCACCTTCCTGATCCAGATGCAACCTGGGGACCTGACATTGACATTACTGAGGTTGATGTCACATACGACTGCAATACCTCCACGGCCACCAGGGGCCATTGCACACCAGTTGAAAACCTTTGCTATACAGCATTGACCCAGATAGAGTAGTAAGAGCATTTTTGATTCTTGAGCGTTGAGTAACTAGTGGCTATTACATATTATTTGATGAATTATTTACTAGTACTACTTGAATGCACCTTAAGAAGTGGAACATTGCTTTTATAGGAGTGATTTTCCAAATATTTGTTGACAAGCATGTGGCGACAGGGCGAAGATAAATGTTAATATTGTGACTGCAAGGTATCATTTTGACCCAAAATTACTCTTGTGAGATACACAACAGAGCTAAAACCTGTAATAGACACCAATCGGTGCAACATTTTATATTTCTACTGTAAAGTTTCAGAAACATCAATGTGTTTCCTCACCAATGTAGACCACATCCACATCCACCGGGTCAGAGAAGTTGCTGCCCAGCTCGTTGGTGGCCACCACGGTGATGTTGTAGTTCACCCAGATGGACGTGTCGTTCTTGTTAAAAAAACAGGAGTTTTCGCCCGCCGTGTGGTAGTCTGGACACTCGTACACGGTTGCAGAGCTGCAAGAGAGGGACATGAACAGCACAGAGTATTAATCATGTTACAGTCTGCACACTGAACATCGTCCATTCTTCACGCCGTGTGTGTACGTGGGTGTGCTTGTAAGAGGGAGAAGATGAATGATTCTGTTGAACGGTGTAATGGAAATGACAATAAAACATTTAGAGCCATTATCTGTAACTCTGTGTGCTTCAGAGATCATCTTACACCCGAGCTTTTTTTATTACCGAGGTCTTTGTTGTGTGCATCATATTTTCTCTACTCCTCATTGTGACTTTCCATAAGCACCTCTAAAGAAAAGGTCCTTTCTGCCCTAAGCCTGCATCATTGCTAGGTACAGCATGTCTTGGGTGGTAAAGTGATCACCTAGTGATCGAAGCGTTGCCGGTTCGATCCTCCACGTCCATGTCGAAGCTCCCTAAGCCCAAATTGCTATGTGCAAGCAAGTGGGCCTTGCACGGTTACCTTGGCTATCGGAGTGTGAATGTGTGAATGTGAGGCACGCATTGTAAAGAGCTTTGGAAACGAGCGCTATAGAAATGCAGCCCATTTACTCATAAAGACAGGAGAACTAACTCACACACTGGTTTTTCAGTGATATAAAGAAACTGAGTTTCCATCCAGCTGACATTTCCATACCAAAACTCAGGCAAAATTAGACATTTGTGAGAAACACTTCCAGAAACATGGATGGAGGGACAAAGATATTGTCTTTTCTTTTTTGATACACCAACATGGGAAAATTGTCATATGGCCTCAGAAATATAGACAGACAGACAGACCCAAATCAAACATGAAGGCAACGGAGGTGGAGGTGTTGGTGCCTTAAACACTGACTTTTCTTTGCGGTAGTAGAGGGCATAGGTTGTGGGCAGCCCCCCGTCAGAGCCCGGCTCCCACCAGCAGGTGAACGTCTCCTTCTCAGGGGAACGACAGCTGGTCAACTTGGGCTTCCCTGGAGGGCTGCAGCCTAAAAACAGATAGGCATCAACGCTTATCAGATTTCATGTTTGAGAAAAAGTGATGTTGTTGCTCGGAGGTTTTTTTTTCTTTTTATCACACCACCCACACAAACACACACACACACACACTGTCACTTGTTCAGCGTGCAGCCCATACTGACACAAAGAATGTCTCATGCTGATGACTATCATATTGTTATCATTTTTATTCATACAAAATACATTCATTATGTAATCTCTCATTACTGTGTATCACTTGCGATATGCATGTAAGTTGACAATAAAGATAAATTGAATTAAAGTCAATAACATTAATTAGCTGTGTGTTTGCCGTGTGTGAATGAAGAGCAGCTGGTTTGGTTCATGTCTGTATTTCAGCTTCATTATAGTTCAAAAAGTCTCCATTATAACAAATGACAGGAGGATTTCATGTTTTAGTACATGTATGACGTTTTATACTGTATGAAGTGAGAGTGTGTGTCAGTCTTAGCACATCCAAAGACTCACGTGCTCCCTTGACCTGCAGGATGAAGAACAGCAGCAGCAGCAACTCGACGATGTTCTTCATCATAGTGCCACAACACTCCTGGCAAAAAAGAATAAATAAATAAACTAATTAATTAATTAATTCTAACTGGAGAGAATGGGAGATGGTTTGATCTGCATTTTCACTGAGGCAGGCAAAACTCGTGATTGTAGCCTGAAATACTTTTCTAATGTCACATTTTCAGTTTGAAAGTGCTCACAGCTTATGTGCAACACAGAAAATATCTTTATCTCTAGAAATGATGCCTTTTCTATCTGTCATTATCAATTGTGAATTATTTACTAACGTGTGAAGGCCCCTTAAATGTATCCAAAATCCCTTTTATGACACTGAACTGTTTGCCCTACTGATGAGAATAGAAGCACATGGAGATCATCTCCAACGCATTTACGTGGTTCCAATGTGAAAATCATCCTCCGAGGCTCGGCTGTACCTCCACCAGCTGGCACATCAATGTAGCCAAGCTGATTACATAACACGAGTCTGAGCTTATGCCTCAAGAACAGAGAGATTCAGCAGGAAGCCGGTTTGCCTTCTGTTCACATGGAAATCTGAATTTCCCCATAGCCATGTGCAGATACTTAGTGCACATGGCTTACTGCTATTACTCGGATTTACCTTTCACCTTGGTTGATAAAGACATTAAATACTTTGGAGATCTGATGTTATGGCAGCAAAAAAAGCAGAAAGAGGTCAGGATGGCTTTTTTTTTTTTTTGACCTGCTCCGACCCTTTCCTCTGGGGATGTCAGGTGTGTGTCCAGCAGGTGGAGCAATTTGGTTAAACTTGTAGCTGTTTTAGTCGAGAAATTGTAGTAAAGCGAGACAAAAATGTAGAAAAATATATATTCATGTCAAATATTCATAAATTTGAGAGGAAATATGACTGTAGCAAGACGTTGTTTCAAACTTTGGAAGAAGAAAACTACGAGCTCTCTTATCAAGCTCGTTTTTGATCTGAACCTTTCCACATACATGTGCCATCCCTCAAAAAATAGTTGCTTTTCGGCAAACATTCTCTTGCTTGACAGATATGGCTGTTTTCAATGTGCTTCATAAATGAACATGAATAAGTTAATTTCTGAAAACTGCTCACACGTGGCTTTGCTGATCGTTACGTCTGAATTGTTAAGTGCATTTTTGTGCACACTCGTGTTCAAAACATAAACAGTCAGCCTGCATGGAAACATGAGGCCATGTGGGCCGTGTTCTGTGAAAGCAGAATCAAACAATTCCAGCAAGTGTGTGTGTTGTTATACAGAGAACCTCAACTTGTGCCACTTTCAGCTGAGTCTACATTAATAAACAGTGACGTCAGTGTAATAACAGAAATAAGACACAGTGATTTAATACCTGCGTTTAGAGATTCTCTGCAAGACAAATACTTGATGCTACTGACTACTACTGGTATCGCCTCTTCTGATCTGATAAGTGGCATTATCGAGCCAGTGGATTAGCTTCCTGCTGCATATAGACATCTTGCGTAAGCTGTACCCAACGAATTAAGCTGCTAAAGTTGTGGGAGAGACGTCCTCCCTCCTACTGAAATGGCCTGAATTCAGAATTTAAACTCCTACGAATGGTAGCAGGAATTCTAATCTGTTGTTTAATGTTAGCACTCTTACTACTGACAAATGTAATAAATATTTCAATTATTATGTTTTATGTATCCAATGTGTCCATAATTGTCTGTTTCTTACTGTCATCAAGATGAGAGGGGGAAATGTGAACCAAAAATTCCCAATCCTAACAGGCAAAAATGCAAATAAATCATAATAATTCAACACATTTGATATGGGTATGATAGTGCTATTTAAGGCACAGATCATTGACACGTTAACATGTGGTCACCTATTGTGACCCATGTGAGGATGCGTTATATTTTTGCTGCTTGCTACACTTTTTCAAGCTATAGTACAACTTTTAAGTGCAACGTCCGGAGTGACACATTGTAGCAATCGGTCAGTTGGTTTGGTGTTTATGGTTTAGGTTCAAAGTCACCCCACTGAATCATTTATGATCCCCGTAAGGCCGAGTATTCCCAGGGGAAAAGAAGAAGTGTCAGGTAGATTTAGCAGTGACTTATGCTTTAGCAAATGTGAATAAAAACAGTTCTGAGAGCAGGTTTTGTTCAGATCTTCCAGCAGCCTTCCTGTTGCCGCCTGCTGGAAGGTTAAAGAGTTTTTTTTTTTTATAGGCAAAAATAATGAAAAATAATCGGACTGTGATTAACATAAAAGTCTGCAAAATGCTAACAATACACCCTTTGTTGCCTGTAGTGCAAAACAATAGACAACTACAATCCATCATATTTGCTTACAAGACAGTATATCCATCATTTATGACACAAATTGTCCACATGTCCACATCCATATTTCATTTGTTTCTTTTTTGTATTGACATATACGTATGTAGTCATGGGTGTAAATTGGAATACAATTATGTTTGGATACTATGTATGTTTATATAGGGCAAATTGGTATATATGTTTTTTGTATTTATTGTACTATTATCATTATATAAGGAAATCTTGATCATAAAATGAACTGTAATTACAGAAACAGCAGGGAGGTTTTGTTTCTTCCTTTTCTTCAGACTAGTTTTAGTCTTTACTGAGCATATTTATGATCTTTTCTTTGCTTTTATGTTGTTTTCTGAAATAATTCATTTATTCATTCGTATGAATAAAATCATTCTTGGCAATCAAGAATTTCTAAATAAAGCTCGTAGCCTACTTGTAAAGCTTTAAGCCATGTGGTGATCCTTTTCACACTTTTCAGTTTTTTGCTTTTGCAACAGGCTGTGAAACCTTGAGCAATGAGAAGTGTAGGTAAGCTGCAGGCGTCTAACGCTTTTATCCTGTATTAAGTTGATCAGCTTGGAGTTCATGGCCATTTGCCTCTCTCTCCTCCCCCAATTCAGCACAGAGACCACAGGGCACAGGAGGTGGAGCAGATGAGCCACATCAAAATCCCATTACACTGTTGACCCTCAGCATCAGTATTTACGAACGCAAAAGGAAATAACCTGACAGGAAAAGGGAACATCTTCAAAACAGCATACTCACACTCAGATTGTTGTTATGTTGCTGATTTGTTCTGTAAATTTTCATTTTAGGGACAAAGTTATGTACACTTCTTCACATTAGCATCTCATGATTTGTAGAGAAGTTGCATTAAAGTTACAGCCTAATAATCCTTGATCTTTGAAGAAATTGATTTTAAAATTTCCCTTTAATTTCTATTTCTTTTGGATGTCTTGACTGTCATTTTTTACAGATATCAAAATGTGTCCTGAAATATTTGGTGTCTTTAAAAACTTTTCATTTTAATCTATGATCAATCTTTATACTGATGGACCCCATCTCAGAGTTTAAGATGGTTAAATAATTGTTCATAAAGTTCACTTTAAGACAAACTGTTCAGCATTATTATTAAAAGTAAGGATTTTGTTTACATGTAAACAAACATCACAGATACGCAGAGAAGGGCTTTTAATAATTTACCCAAAACCAACTTACATTAACTATTGCTTATTTTTGAAATTTTGGATTTGTCTTAAAATCATATCCAGATTTCCCCAGAATACATCCTGGCATCTTTACACATTGGTGGTTATCTAAGAGTTTAAAAGGTTCAGTGATGTTAAACTGGCCGGCCCGCACAACAAATGAGCTTGTCTCTGTATTCAAAAATGTTCAAATCCCATCTAAGCTTATTTTGGCTCTGTAAGCAAGTAAACAATATATTTTATAAAGAAAAGCTCACAGCCACAACCCAACACCGTTGTAAACAAATGAAAACCTGCTGTCAGTATTAAACTGATTGGAAGTTTTCAATAGACTGACAAACATACAATAAATTAAAGACTGTACCTTTAACTAAACACACACACACACACACAAACTCAAAGCATAGAAATGTCAGATAAGTGTATGTTTTTTATCTGTTTTTAGAAAGTGTGGCTCTCCTAAACAAGCAACAATAACCAGAATGATGCACTTGAACGCCACATATGAAATTAAAAATCTTCATATCGTTGATATAAAATATAACGGATGGCGTTGTATCAGCTTTACCGAGACCATCTGATCTGGACCAACACACCCCCACCTGTGGGTGCTGAAGTGTTTGTGTATGTGTGTGTGTGTGTCTGACAGAGAGAGACTTACCTCAAGATAACCAGAATTTCAGTCTGTTCCTCGATTGAGCCTCTTCTATCAGCCCACACACTCACTAAGCACTAAGTGCTGACTTGTATAATCGTATTATCGACGCTAACGGAGCGACGCTGTGCCATCGCTGGTGGAATCTCAACCGGCACTGTCCTCCACTCTGTGAAAACCCATGAGGCGGGCGGGGCTACGCAGCCCAGCCCACATTTAACCCCGCCCATCACTTTATTAGGCGACAATATTTATGTTTTCTGTCCGGATATCTCAGAAAGTTATTCACAGATGTCAGCGATGGGGTTTTGATAGAAAATACAAAAAAAATGTGCTGAATACATCAAAATAAAATACAAAATTTAGCATCCACACATGCATCAAAATAAAATAGAGAATTTTGCATTTTAGCAGTACAAAAATGTAAACCTTCACATACATTATGCTCTGTTTTGTTGTTTTTAAGCTGACGTTTGCATTAGTTTGCTGTGTTTCTGACATTATTTCACATTAATTCACTGATTTAAGATAACCTGCCATGTTGTCGTTCATCTAGATTCAGATCACAACATTTTCATGAGTAAAAAAATACATAAAGATACAACTAAGGTGTGGACACATAAAGCTGTTTGATCCAGGTTTTGCGTTGTGTCTTGAAAATAATTCTCAAAGTAGTGTGTTATATGGAAAATGCAAATAAAAGCACAAAATGTGTGTCATTTTTCACACCGGCAAGAATTTGTCCATCCTGTGAGTGATATTGTATACGCACATTATAATTTTGCTGTCATGATTACTAATTAATTAAACTTTGACCTCACCCTGTCACAAAGATAAAAGCTGTCATTTCTGAGGCATTGTGTGCTGCTACCTTAGTGATGTAAGCTCATCGTAAGTATGAACAAATATTGCAGAACACATTGTGACAATCAGAGCATGGTGCCCTTTAGCAATAACTACTTCCTTGCCCAGCTCCTCTTACTGGGAGCTGTAAACACAGGAAGGCCTCCCAGTATGAGCTCTCCCAAAAATGATCTCTCTCTCTTCTCTTTGACTCTGCTCTCCCATTCCCTGACTCATTCTCTCACTTTATTTCTCTGTGTATATTTCTGCATATATGGGTTTATGCCAACCTTTTATAAGAGTATATTATGAATATATGCACACCCACATATATCCACAAACTGAAAGCACTGAAAACAACCTGGCACATATAGTAGATGTAATAACGTAACTATCTATCTATCTATCTATCTATCTATCTATCTATCTATCTATCTATCTATCTATCTATCTCTGTCTGCCTGTCTTGCTATCTATCTATGGCATAGAATTTTCAGTGAATTTTTTTTGCATATTTACTTGAATGTGTATGTGTTTAGATGCAGTTGAAAGAAATTATCCAGATCACACTCACACACACACACACACACACCTCCTCCCACTTGCTTTTTTAGCTCTACTTTGCAGCAATAATGTTATGTAATATGACCATCTGCTCCTCAGATGGAGTTAAAACCCATGGTGAATGAATACAACCGCATTTGAACAAGGTCCTGCACAAATGTAATTTCTCAATGAAAATGGAGTCAGCAATGAGCACGTCATCGTTTTATTTATTGCTTGACAAATTTTGCTTCAATGGTATTACAATGCTGTGTGAATTTGTGTGGGTATGTGTATTTTTGTGTGACTTTTGTTTGGTACATGCACACACGCCACACCTATTGGTCATTGCTCAAAGGTGAGGAGGAAGTAAGTGTTTGTTCTTAAAGTCTGCCTTCGTGTTCATTGGATATATTTGTGTATCGAAAATGTATTTTCTTCTTTGTTATTCAATGAATGCATCAACATGTGCAACTTATGTAGCAAAACAATATCTCCAGTGGTTGTTTTTCATTGTATCACACTAGCTGCTCGACATCCATTGCAGCACAGACGAATACAACGTTGAAGCGATGGTGGTTATCGATCGACGCCTAGCGGCGTTGTTTGGTATTGTTTGCCCAGACGTAAAAAAGAACTTATATCAAAGTATTGTATGTGTAGCCTATATTTCATCCCATTAAATTAATCTATCTATCTATCTATCTATCTATCTATCTATCTATCTATCTATCTATCTATGATAAAACTGATGGTGGAAATTAATAAATATGTGGTTACAAAGGGAAAAAAGAAAAGCTGTATTACTTTCCATTTTATGCGTTCAGCTGTGTGGCGGTTAGAGGTTCAAGAAGTAAACCACTAGAGGGCAGCATAGGATAAAATCTATTACACATGCAAAAGGATCGCTTTAAAGATGTCAAAACTAATTCTGTTTGTAAAATTCTATGATGTGATCAATATCCTGCAACCCCAACACATTCTCTTCATGTTCTTTTGTACACTGTATTTTGTTATATTTAGGGATAAGGTTGCAGGAAAAAAAAACAAAAAACATATAACTTAATACAAATTTTTATACGTGCCACTGGCTTTTATGTTATCGATGTAACACCAAATTTGAATCAATGAATGAATTAATCAATATTCACAATGGACTCCTGAAAAAAACTTGTTTTTAACGCCTTAAAGACCAGTCAGTTGATTGATAATTGAGTACAATTTAAGGCAGACAGACATAAATCAGACTCCAATCTAATGATCTCCAGAAAAATTATGAATTGTAAAATTCCCAAATCCACCACTCTAATCCTTATTTTTTATGATGTAGTATTTTAAATTTCCTTGAATGTACCCTCATTTATTTCATATACTGTATTTTTTCATTTTGCATCTGTAGTTCAAGCTAAACTCTGGATTCGACAATGTTGCATGTGATTGGCTGTGTACTGTAAGCCCCGCCCTTTTCCTGTGAACGTTCTTCGGGTTGGATCGTGTTGACCGATCTTATAACCACCTTTAAAAGAAATGACACTGTTTAACCGTTTAGAACGGAGTTGTTAGTTGTTGCTGGTGCCTAAAGCTAAGACTCTCATGTGTTATTCTTGTTTAGTGAGTGAAAATCTCACAGTCCCTGAACAAAATTAGAAAAAAAAACCCCACAAACATTTACTCCAGCTCCACGCCCTCTGCATATTAATTGGTCCGCGAGCGGCTTTAATTTAGTTACGACATATCTGATTGGTCAAAAGTATTGTCAGTCATAGGTAAGGGACATCTGATTGGCTGAGCTGGTTGGAGGAAGTCAACTGTCACATCGCTTCAGGGATAAGCCCAGAGTTGACAAAAGCGATCTCTGTCTGGTGATACATCTTGGGCGCTGTTTTTAATCACAAAGTTGTATTCTGGACGAACCATACTGACGAGGATTACGTTATCTGGCTGCCATATAGAGTAAAGAACCATACCGTACTGAGGACTTGCTCTTGCCGAGGACTTGGTCACCACCGCACGGTAGAGAGAGGAAAGTGGGACTTTATTGTTCAAGGCTAGCTAGCTAGCTTTGCTAAGCGGCTCATTTTTGTGTGACCAGCGTGGACTGAAGGCTATATGGCTACGAATTTCGAGCCAATATATGGCCTGTCAGAAGATGAGGTGAGCGATAATATCAGCACTGCTTTGTTACGCGGTCGACAGAGAAAGATGTGTCTTTCACAATGGGATCTGCAACACGGCTAATGTCTACTGTTAATGTTAGCGCGTAAAGTCAAGCTAACGAGCAAGCCCACACCAGTGGCAACATTCCGTAGTAACGACAAGGCAGCTGTCAAGTTCCTACTTCTTTAAAACGGACAGACTAGACAGTTTTATGACTACCGACTTAAGAATCAGCGATTCAATTAGTCGACCTGTCTTAACAGTCCGCACACTAAGTCATTGTGAGCGACTTGTAGCTTGAGCAACGCCTCAAAGTTGTCGCCTTTTTCTGATATGCAGGGATGTTAGGGAACGTTCGTAATCAACATTTGTGTTGGGGTGTGGTGCGGTTCATTACTGACTTGAGCACCAGCCATTGCTGTCTGATAGTTAGTTTGGGGCATCATAAGTACTTGAGGAGAAAGGATCCAAGGAAGTCAGCAGTGCCAAAAATGTCGAAAGCTCTTTGCCACCCAGCGAGGATGACTTTTAAATATGTCTGATTGTCATGTGAAAAATGTTTTACTTATTAGTAGCCCTGATTTGTGAGCATTAAGTCAAGGGTGTATAGCCTCTTGCCGGGCGTTTGCCTTTCTGGTAACGTCACAGACAGCAGGTGTCTACCTCCGTCACATCACCACTTTAGTCCGAATATTTGGATGAGCAAAAACCCGTTTAGACGTGGTCTCTGGTTTCCCATAGGAGAACAGGAGGCGTGCCTCTGGTAGTGTAGTCCAGTCTGATTACAGTAATGACGCAAACATGATGTGGAGTCGGAAAGCTGTCCAAAGCGCGTAAAACCCATTTCTTGTTTTCGTGCGTAAAATGACAACCTAAGACTTTCTTGTTACTAGTACAAATTCGGATTTACAGACGAGAGAAGAATGCCAAAATAAAATGACCCACAGATCACGTGACCAGCAATGCAACAGGCAGGTGTCGAGCCAAAGATAAATCGATGACAACCTCAAAGACGAGAAGTATCCTTACGGGATTTTTGACACGTTTCCCACGCCATACCATGACGAATTATCATGCTATGCAAAGGATTAGATGTTCCGACAGTGAATTGTGTTGACACAGACACATTATTTTTAGTCGATCACAGTGCATATTGTATGTTGAATTAATGGCCTTATGTTTTCTTATCCACAATGCTGTGAGCTGGAGGGTACCAAAATTCTTTTCGTTTGAAACACTGATTGAACATTACATTACATTACAAATTTAACCAGAACAGCTTACGGTATTACTCACTAACTTAGGTGGCCTGTGTGACAAACCAGTATTTATATTTATTTTGCTCTAGAGATGGAATGTGACATTGCCAGTGTCTTTGTAATAGAAGAGCGCGGGCCACTAAACAAATGCATGGTGTGAGGTTACAGTCATAAGACACAAGGACACCCACCTGAGTCAGACTGTTTGAAGACATGCAAGTGCACACGTCTTGGGATACTGCGGAAAAACACAATACTGTATATACACTATATTGTGTTTCTCCCCAGTAGTTAACCAAAACTATCCAGTTCCTGCCTGATATTATCTCATTCTCTGTCCTAAATGGTGAAATCACTCAGCAAGCTGGACTGAAAACCTCTGAAATACCATTCATTCCTAATTAGGTCAGGATATTAACTTTTAAAGGCCGAGCTGCCAGGAGTTTCACACAATTGAAGTGGCTTGATTGTGCGATTGTGTTCCCATGAATTTATCGAATGTCTTGGTTTTTCTTTTTTTCTAGCATGAAACGAGAGTGCTACGGGTCAGGGTCATTGCAGGAATTGACTTGGCAAAAAAAGACATCATTGGAGCCAGGTAAGCACTATTTTTATGAGATATCTTTGCAAATACACAGTTAGAGCTGTTGCACGCTTCTGCAGGCTGACTGGACACTGTTAAAGCACCTTTCCAAAATGTGGATAAGGGGTATCCACTATAGCCACTTTTGACAGTGATTGGGCAAGAGGCACCATTTTTAAACTCTAAACACAGATTTTCTTATCACTTCTCACACGTTCACTTCCATCTCTAGCTCTGCTAATTGTTCATCTCCACAAACCTCTCATGTGTTGGCAGTACTTGAGAGGAGAGGGATCCCAATCAGGATCATTGTCTGAATAAGTGCTGGTGGATAGTTACTGTATGTATCAGTAGATGAGCTCAACCCCACGCCTCGCTTTTATTGCACAGTGATATTGTGTTTTTACTGAACACACATCAACAAATGTTACTACATTTAAATGCAATTTTCTATTGCTGTAACTTTTGTAAGCCTTTGTATTGATATGATGTACTGACAGCTCCTTCGATAATTTGTCCCTTGTTCAGTAGATCTACCAGCATTTCATACTCATAGTGAGTATTTGGCCCTGCTGCAATTAAAGGGAAAAATACAGTTATGCCGTTTAGACACATGAATTGATAAACAATTGTCTGATCTAGTTCTGTTACTTGAAAAAAAGACCTAAAAGTAGACTTATTGCTTTAATCACAGCATAACCGTTTTAAAGTTAACGTTGTGACTGCGACAACACCGCCTACCACAATAGGTCCTGTATAAATGTATGTATGTCCTTGCTTCTTTGACATGCTGAACAACACGTCTTTCAAACGGAGGTCTGAAGAAGTATATGTTTAACTTTACTGCATCACCATCATCCTTGCGATGTTGATGTGTGGCAAACTGTGCAGAGTGTACCATGCCTTTCACTCTTTTCACTGCTGGGATAGGTCCAGCCCCACTGCATCCTTAACATGGACAAGTAGTATAGATGATGGATGGATGGAGGCGAGAGCTGCTCTCACTTAACACCTTGATTAGTTAAGACCTGGGCTATGTAATGTTGTAGCTGTAGTGGTCTAAAGATCATATTTATACTGAAACCAAACAGGTGTGGGAATATACAATATACATACATTCAATTTAATTGCATCACTTACCAGTAAACAGATACACTGTTATTGGTATAAAGCACAATATGTGACCAAGCTTGGAGGAAGGGCCTGCCTTAGACTGTCTTTACAACCTTGGACAATACAGTGTCAAGCACTTTCACCGCATTCTTTCTGTGAGTAAACAAAGACCTTGAACTCTGAAGTGTTAATCAGTGATTAGCTCACTGCCTTTCCTATTTTCCTCATACCTCACTGACTCTCTGATCACAGGTTTTCCACATAAAGCATTTGATTAAACATTACACACATAATATCTCACACATAAGTTGTGGGAACGCACAATTGTTAAACTTTAGCCCGATCAACATCGTCACTGCAGCACACTTCCCCTTTTGTGATTGTATAATGAAATGTAACCTACTGTTATCACAACTTCTATGTGACACTACGTAATGTCTTGCTATGGTTTTGTATTTGAAGTTATTCGTCTTTTATGGCTGAGCTATGTTCTCTAAATGTTACCTACCTAACTTTTGGTATTCATAATGCAAGAACAACACTGCAATCAATTAATAAGACACAGTTACTACTACTGAATCAATTATAATTCTCTTAATGTTACAAATGGGAAAATAGTTCTGTCAATACATATTATAATTATATCTTGGGCTCCCATGCAGGTATCGATCAATATCTTTAGTTATGCTGCAGTTTTTATTCACGTTCTTGAAAATGTACTCAGTGAACAGTGCATTCTCTCTCTCAAGCAAATTCTTGGGAGGATACATTGAGTTTCCAGGTCACCCCCATTGTCATGTCTTTGGCCTTCAAAAAGTGTACTAAAATACCTGAATAAGTAGGTGTCAATTTGAGTGGAGTGTATTAAAGTGTGGTCTAACGAATCTGTGTTATTTGATCCTTTGGGTAGAAACTATCAGTTTCACTTGTACAGCCCAGTATCAAAGACTAGTCTGTGTTATTGGGCTATATACTGTATTAATAATATAAATAATAATAATAATAATAATATGTGTGTAATGTGTTTTAAATATATTCATTTTAATTGCCGAGAATGTCTGGCTAATATCACCTTAACAGGTGTAACCCTCGCCCATATTTTATTCCACGCTTGAAACTATATCTGCCATTGTTTGTGGGTATGCCTTGTATCTGAGCCAGTGAGAAAGCTGACATTGTCAGAAAAAGAGGTTGTCATTTTTAGCCATGTGAGTGTGCAGCTCACATACCAGAGTGAATGTGATAGCATCCTGTTGCCCTGCTGGCAGGACATCTCAAACTGTAATATAACGAAGAAAACCAGAATGAGCTCTCCATGTAGCTGGCTTCCAGGAAAAGTGCTTACATGGCACTCTGTCCCACCATAAGATGCTCAAACAGTGCCGACTTGTTCCTTTCTTCCTTTTATTCTGAACCCATTCCTGTTGCTGCTCTGCTCTGTAGCTCTGCATTGTTGTATCATGTTGTGCACTGTTATGTTAGACTGAATGAAACGCCCTGAGGTTTTGTCTTTGTTGGTGTTCCTGTGAGGCACTGATAGATAGAAACTTGAGGAACTAGCATGCAATCAAACAACAAATGCACTGTGTGGCCATTTGATTCCAGTGACCAGTGGTAGCTTTCATCGCCTCGTGTTGACCTGAAATGGCCTGTCTGACTCCCTCAGTAGGATTTTTGTTGATAGCGGGAAGGAGACAAGAAGGAGTCTAAATGTGGCAGAAATACAGTAGGCCCATTGTTTTTATTTAGTCACAGCACATCACAGAACCACATAAACACACAATTACAGCCAGTGGGGTTCCTGCCCAAGTTTAATTAGCAATCAAGCAACAGCAGTTTTCCTTTTGGTCTGTTTTGCCCAGAGCTTTGTTTGCCTTTTTAAATTTCCCATTCATTCCTTACATAATCTCTCTTGACTCCCTCTCATCTGCTTTCATAGAATTAGAATAGCACTGAGCTCTGACTGGCAGATCTGATCTAATTTTGAGTCATATCCACACTGTAATCTGATTGTTTTTATCAAGTCTAGACCAAACTAAATCACACTGATACAGACGGTTTCAAATCACATTTAAACCACTATCAACCTACTGATGTTTTGAAATAGCTCCAGGACAATTAGTGAATTAATTATTTACTAAAAAAAAGCTACTTAATAATTAATAGTTTATTGCATTATAGTTTTAGTCATTTAACAAGAAAAAGATTACCTTGTCTTTGTTCCTTATCTGGATAGACTGAAAGGGCCAAAATAGTCCAGAGGTTATTATACCAGTCATTCTCCTTTCACTCCCATCTAGGCTTGACAATGTGGTCACAGTTCTATGGCGTAGAGCTCTGATAAATGATAACATCTGCATAATTGTTCAACTCTTCCTCAAATGATGCAGAAGTACAATACAGTCTTGTCAATGACCTGACACCTGCCTGTTTGTTTTCCTTGAAAGTGCTATCTCTCCACTTACTGCCTGGTTTGGCCAGGACATGCACACTTCTGCGCAAAATAACTTCATGTCTTAAACATGAAACCGCATAAATGAAACATCTCTGTCCTCTTTTAAATCTCCTTTTAAAAACACACTTTTTAAAATGTACTTTTACTAATATACTTAAATATTTTAGAATCCATTCTATTTTTTACCTTTTTTTGCACTTTTATTACTGTTATGTTCTTTCTATGATTCTTTTATATTGTTATTTTATTGGATTCTGCCTTTTATTTATGTATGCTGCTGTAAAGCATCTCGTAACTATATTTTGCAAGGTGCTATACAAATAAAGCTTCTTTTATTATATAAATACAATACAATACGTTGTTACCTCTGAATGCTGTGTCAGATTGATGATCCAGTGCTTATTCTTCATTTGTGCCATGCAGCTTGTACTTGTTTTGTTGCATGTGTGATGGCAAATTGAAGACTGCAATGGTCTGATTATAACCCCTTTCCCCTCTGTGTCTTTTTCTACAGTGACCCCTATGTCAAACTTTCACTCTATGTTGCGGATGAAAACAGAGAACTTGCCTTAGTTCAAACAAAAACCATTAAAAAGGTGAGTATGGAGGTAAATGGTGTCTTTCATGTATTCATTTGTATCACAGTGCTGTTCTTTCCTGTGTTCTACACGAACATTTGCATATCAGGACCACACTTTCCTAAGTATATGCTTCGTCACCGCTAATTTGTACTCTACTTTCAACTGTAATTTAATGTCACTCAGAAGTTGTGTTTACATCTATTTTAAGATGCATGACTGAGGTCACTGGCTCCCCTTACAAACCTTAAAAGGTGGGGAGAGTTTTTTGTGTAAAATAGATGGAAACTACTGGAAGGCACTTGAAACGTGTGCATGTTTTGAGAAACAGGTGAAACTGTTGATCCCCTCTGACGACTGTTTTGGGGTGGAAATATGATCACACCAGGGGGAGCAATTTCTTGCAGTTTAGGGTAATCTTGACTAAAGAAATAATATTGGGATCATCTAGGGGGAGCTGTTATTTAGAATATCCATATTCCTTATTGTCATTGTAGAAGTTTAGGATTATATATACTGTATTTAATGATATGGTTGAAGTCCACCATGTTCTGCAGGACATCTTCAGTGGCCAAGGCAGGCTTTGTGAAAATACATTGTGCAAGACTGTAACTTCAGTTGAAATTATAGGTTGTGAGTAGTGTTGACACAACCTACTTATTGTTTACTTCCTCCTCTCTTAAATTCTTGTCTAGCATTCATCGGTTTGGCTTTGAGTGCTTCTCCATCTTCTGTAAACTTCTCCTTTCCTGTTAGTTTAGGTCAGCTAGGTGCCAGGGAAAGGTCTACCCAAGTCGCACAGTTCAGGCATTCATGCAGGCAGACATATGCTGCCAGTGGCCATGCTTGCCTTATAGGTTATAAATAGCTGACAATGCACTGCTATGTGGAGCAGAAAAAGAAGCATTGGTGCTGGGCTCCTCTATGGGCTCACTGTTTTTAAACTGGGCCACCTTTGATGGCATCTTTGTCAGAGATAAGAGTGTGGCTGAAAGAGGAAGAATGAAAGCAGTGGCAATATAGAGCTTGTGAGAAACAAATACCAGTAATAGGGTTGGACTTCCCCTCAGCTTTTTGTCCTACTTTTGATTTTTTATATCATAGCATTAAAATACTAAATACCAAGTGTTGTTATTTGGTATTTATCAAACAAATGAAGGAGAAATTGGTACATTTTCCACGTTTTGAGTCAATTTGGCGCCTCATCAAGGTCAGTTTGGTTCACTTCTAATTCTAATATCACATTTTTTATACAGAGATGTTATTTTATCGTTGCTGTAAAATGTCTAATGTTTATTAACCAGAGAGACTTGTGAAATAAAGTTTTCATTGACATTCAGGTGTTTGCTTTATTTCAATAACCAGTGGCATTTTAATGAGAACTGTCACACAGTTCTCATGCTAATAAAATATTGAATGTGTGAGCTGGAAGGAAACGGGCTGTGCATCCTGCGTAGCAACTCCCCACGGCTGTTGGTCAAGTCACTCATATCAATCATTGACCCATGTTGAAAGCTGCAAATGACCTCTAACAATACATAAGTATACATATATATTGTATATATATATACACATAATGTCAGCACAAAACTGACCTTAATCTTAAGTGGTACTCTTTTCTCAACCTGTCATGGATCATTTCAAATAGCTATTTTATGTGTAAACAAATGTTGGTATTGCCAATGCTGTAATTCACTATATGGCAAATTTAGAAAGTAACCACGTCTTTCTATCTGTTACAGACCCTCAATCCCAAATGGAACGAGGAATTTTACTTCAGAGTGAGTTCATTTTTTATATTCATAACTTTGCATGCTGTGATGTGGCTCGGATGTGCTTTCTTCCCTATATCCTTCACTGCAACAGTCTGTTATGCGCTTGTTCACCCTAGAGTGGTGGTGTTAGAGTTATTAATCTTTACTTGCAGTTACAGGGAGAACCACCTCCTCTGCCAGTGCAATCAAACTTTACAAGGCTAGCCATGTGCATATGCTTACTCCCAACTGGTTATTTATAAAAGAATTATAGTTCTGTCCTATGTCATAATGATTACAATGTTATCTCTTGGCCGCACGACTTAGATAGTTGTGAACTATTGTGACGTAAAGGCACGGATGCAGTTATGTATTAATTGCTTGTTGATCTATATTGGCTTTGTATGCTGCACAAACCACTGGAAGATTGCTTTAACATTTATTTCATCACCAACACAGGTGTGTCCTCAAAATCACAGGCTGCTCTTTGAGGTGTTTGATGAAAACAGACTGGTAAGATTCCCACTTTGTAACCTCTAACCATTAACTCCCTCTGCTTATGATAACACACATTACCTTTAGGTCATGTGTTCACGCCTTTCATTAAGAGTTTGATCCACACATGGAATATATTATGTTCATTTTTATGTAATGTAATTCATATCTTGTCGACAGTACCTTTGATTATTTTACAGAATTAGGAACTGGGCTGATATCCACACAAAACAAATCAGTTTTAAGACCAAGGCGTATTCTGGAAACAGCTCCTGCATTATTCTCTTCAGATTTCTCCGATATCTCCAACAGGAGTGAACAGTAGTTTCTGTGAGTTGTGAAATTAAACACAGTGTAGGCTTTCAGTTGCCATGACAACTATATTAAAAGTCTACATTCTGTCCATCCAGGCATGTTTATGGGCAACGCGGTGGCGTAGTGGTTAGAGCTCTTGCCTCACAGCAAGTCGTGGTTTCGAATCGAAATGCCACTGCCCCTAACCAAGGCAAGGTGGAAGATCTGGAGTTGGTCCCCAGTCGCTGTTGTGTGTGTTTGTTCGCATGTGAATTTGTGTGCTGCCCACTGCTCCTCATTGAGGATGGGTAAAAATGCAGAGACTTGATTTCCCTACAGGGATCAACAGGGTATCTGTCTTTCTTTCTCTTTCTTTTTAAAGGTTGTTGCTGAATCCTTCCGCTGTTGTGATAGATACTTAGATGGCCGTTGTCATAAGCCACATTGTTGAAAGGCATCAGTCAAATTACTTGACAATAGATGAGGACTGCAGAGATATGTCTCTCCTGATGCTTCACAGCATCTCTTAGGTCTGGTAGACCTTTAATTAAACAAACAGAAACATCGTTGGGTATGGTACGTTCTTTTGAGTCTCACAGTCATGTCTGCTGCTTTTGTAGCAGGAGAGTTAAAGTGGCTTCACACCGATGCTATACGAAATTGTGGCACGGATTTGCGTAATATCGTTGTGGCGATTTTCCACATGTAAAGCATGCACACCGAATTCAGTGCAAAATGTTTCATTCTCGTGTTCCAATTTTGCACCAACCGAAGAAAAAGGCATGGTTCCCCACCATGTCACCTGTGGCGAACACCTCCCAACTCCAGGTGTGATTTCCATATAAGTTAATGTGTGTCACGCAGTAGGTGGAGATGAGAAGGCAGTAAATGCAAAAATACGCACACCTTTTCCATTGTACGGATTTTTTGCATTTACTGCCTTCTCTGCACAGCGCAGATGTAAATCTCTTAACTGTTCTTCTGCCTTGGGATGACTATTGGGATTTTATCAATATAAATATATACTACAAGCAGTTGTAGTAATCTGGGCAATACAATTTCCCTTTCCCTTCCCATAATACTGAGAGCTGGACACATTTTAACAAAAGCGACTACACATGTTCGAAACTGCGATCGGAGACCACCAGATATTTACTTAGACATGAACATAATGGCATTAACATGATTGTGTTTATTTATGAATATAATTACACTGTAAATTTATTGCATTTTGTACATGCATGTAAAAGTAGATGTCTGTTTGTTCTTGCCAAACATACATAACCCCCTTATTACTTAATGTAATATCCTTTTTTTTGTTATGTAAAATTTGCACTGGGTGCAAAATGGCTTTTACATTTTAATATGCACAATTTATATGCTGATTTAATCAGTGCTTACCTTGGGGTATATTGGTGTATGTGTTTGGGTGTTCTGTATGGCCCTTTAAGGGCAGAACAGATATCATCTCCCTCAGTATTGGCGCAAATAAAACAAGAAAGTACCACACATGCAGCCTGAAGTCCAATCATCTCCTTATATGTCTGAGGTGTTTGTCTAGGTGCATGCCAAAGCAGCTCCTCCACCACTGGCCAGTATTTCTTGAAAGGGGCTGTGAGTCCTCTTGCATGTGTCAATTTATGGTTTATTTGTCAGAAGGGATGGCTGACTTAAAGTAAGGTTTATCGCACTTGTCATATGTTATAGATGAGTTCTGTGAACTTATAGGAATATTAATGCTTAGTCAAACTAAATGTTAAGTCTTTGGAAGTTTGAACAAAATGACTAAAATTATATAGAGGTCTAGCATTAAAAAATGGTGTAAGACGGAGGACTGGAATAGTTGGACAACACTGTGTAGTACTTTGTTTGTAGCAGGCATGTTATGTCATTGCTGGGCTTACAGCCATTCGACCGCACATTGGGCATTTTAGATTTTAGACAGAATGTTCTGTGTAACATTTCGCGCACATTTATTGACTGTGCCTAACACTGTAGGCACTGTCTCATCGCTGAGTGTAACTGGCATCTAGATCAGAATTTGTCCTTGCACTACAATCTTCTCCTTACTGCCTTTTTTTCTGCCTTCACACAGTATCGCCTCTTTTCCTTAACCTGTGCTCAGACGAGCAGTCTTTTTGATTTTTGCCTCTTGCCTTTTTTAGTTTCCCTCCATGCTCCACTGTCAGTGGTTGATTTGGTACGCTTTTGGTGCTTGTTTTACAAAAGGGAACAAAGCAACCTCTGATATTAAAAGCTCTGCTCAAACCTTTCATACAAAGTGTAATTCAGTTCATGTGAGTAACCGCTACCAATCTGTCTATTGATATATTGATTGTTCAGTCCATATGATATTGTAACAATGACATTACATTACATGACATTGTTCCTGTGAAGTCATATTACTTGCTGGAGAAGCTATACTAGTTTGATATCATTATAATTTATATGTTTTTCTAATCTGAGATTAATATGAAGAAAGAAGAACAATACTTAGTTGACTAATACTGGGCTGATTAGAATTTAAGAGTACTTTCAAATCTGGTATTCTGATCTGCCTTTCAGTATTTGTAGTTCTGTGAATGTACAATATGTCAATTATGTCATCAATGTACTTTTTAATCTACTGTTGCCAAAACTACAGTGCTCAGCATCAAAACATATTTGTCTGATTTCATCTTACATTTAGGATCATAGCTAAGTTGCATCTTCAGTGATTTGTAGGACTTTTAAAGACCATAAAGTGAATTGTTAAGCTACATGTAAAGAGCGTGCGTGTACATGTATTCTCTTTGTATAAGGCTCATTTTAAAAATCATAGAAAGGACCACTATTTTTGTCTTACTAGAACTGAAATCTGCTCTTTATGATGCAGTTTCCTTCTGGTCTTGTCAAGCATCCACTTCCTAATGCTGCAGGTTTATTTCCACATTGTAAGGCACAAAGTGCTGAATTTGTCCCCCACATTTTTTGTCGAATATAACATTTTTTGCTAAATAAGTGCAACCTGGTAAGAAAAATATCAGCTCTTCTGACCAGTTATTGCTTGATGTATATCCCAGCTGTGTCCAGAATCTAGTCTCACCTTTCCCAGTCCCCTGTCCTCTCCCTTTCCTTGCTCTCTCAAATTCTCACACCCCTCTACGGGGGCACATGGTGGGAAACCCCCTGGCAGAGTAAGCCATCACATTTTGACAGAGACTGACGATGAGAAGTTCTGTTCACAGCTGAAGCAACGTTTGTTATTGTTAATGACTGAGAATTTGGGTTGTAGATCAAGTTGTTTAGTGCTTCTCTGAGAAACAGATTAGAGTAGCTCAAAGCAATTTAGGCAATGAATTATGCATGTAATGTCATGTTATCAGGGATACAACTAACTGTCTAGAATTGCAAGTGAGCAGGTGATAGCAGGCATTGATGAGAGGTGAGGAGACATTAACATTATATGTATATAAGGAAGGGTGGAGTCAGGTTGTGTCTGGGGCGGCATTTGACACTTGAGGGCAGCATGGGGTTGTAACATGAGGTGGTGGGGACATTTGTAGTCACATGACTGACATGCAGCCTACTGTCACCTCAGAAACCAGGAGCGCAGGCTGCTCTTATCCAATCATGTCAGGAATGCTGACCGTCACTCCGCTCGGGCTATTTCTGCTGTCTGTCGCTAGTGCTTGGTAGTGCTAAGAGTTTGGCATACAGTGATCCTTCTTTTTTTGTTTCTCCCTCTTCCCCTCCTCACCCTTACTTTTGTGGCTCCACTCTCACACTCTATTCAGTTTGTAAAGTTCTTAGCGCTCGTGCAGTGGCGGTTCTTTTTTTGTTATGAGTTTGCAGTTCTCCTCTCCTCTGGACAGTTTACTGTGGGAAGGAAAGTTGTGGGAGAGTCTCCGAGAGGGTGGAGGGAGAGAAAGACGAGAGAGTGTGGAAGAAGAAAGGGGATCAGTCAGCTAGCCAGCCAAAGGAGAGAAGCGGGCGACAGTAAGAGACGAGGACAGGAGCTACAGAGAAGAACAAAACAGTCAGTCAGAGAAGAAAAAGAAAGGAACCTGTGGGACGTGAGGTGGAAATGGCACAACGTCTGCGTCTGTACTTCGGGTCAGGCCGTAGTAATACAGCCCCTGAGCTGGAAGCATTGGAAGGAAATTCTGTGGAGCAGCAGACAGGCAATGATGTGGCAATGACATTCCGCATGGAGCCACCTCCAGGATCGGGGCCTTCTCAAGAGTCTTCTACGCAGCAATTCCCATCTAGGGGTTTTGGTTCAGGATCAGAGCCTGGCCTTAAACGGAGCTCCTCCATGTTCATACCCCAGCTTACCCCCTCTGCTGAGATACGGCCCACCAAGAGCTCTTCAATGCACATCTCCTTGCAACGCTCTGGTGGACCAGGCAATGGAGATTCAAGTGGATATGCTGATGACACCCCACCACCCTGTTACACTCCTCGAGATCCTGCTCCCGCGTATTCCGAACTACATACCCAAGCAGACTTTCCACAACGGCCTCCTCCTCCGTACAACAGCCCAGATTATTTTTACTCAGAATTTTTTACAAAGCCAGAGGTGCCCAATCGCAGGGTCTTTAGTATTGGCTCCAACGGCCATACTGTCTATAACAGAGGCCAACCTGGTATTCGCGTTGGTGGGATTTGTATCCAGAGGAATTCATCTGATGGGTCTGACATACAGCATTTCCGAATACTCCCTTATGGAGGTGCTGGCTGGTCTGTTCGGCAACAGAGTTTGGACCAGTGCTCAGCTGTTAATGGTGGAACACAGAGACTAGTGTTTCAACTCCAGAAAAATCAGAGCCAGGACTATGACCAGAGCCAGGAGCAGAGCCAGGAGAGGCATGAGGCTACTTTAAACCAGGAAGAATGCACTGACGATGGCTTTGTGAGCCCAAGGGGTAGCCGTGTGGTGCGTTACCCTAAAATTCGACTGGATAAAAGCTTGTCCCACCGGAGACTATCCCTAGATAGTCGACGCACATTTGGTGCAGATAGCCCACTTATAGAGGACAACCAAACGGACGTGGATACACCAAGAATTGAAGACAGGAACCAACCTAAAAGTTGTACTTTTAAAATCAGTGGTGATACTCCCAGAAGACAGCCGCAGTTCAAGATATATTTTACTCCAGGCGGAGGTGGAGATCAGGATGTCAGCCTTGGCAGTGACTCCACAGGGAATAATTCCAAGGTAAAGATAATTGCTGGAAAACTTGAGCAGCATTTCTTCCAAAGGTTTTTGGTTTTCCAAAAGTTTTTTGTGTCAATGTACCATTTGCATCTGCAGTAATAATTGTAGTACGAGTTTGGAGAAATTAATTTTGGTATGTTTTTAATGTCAAAAGAGCAGCTGGTTCATCTTGTTCACAATTGGTTGAGTTCATGTATTTCTGATGGTCAACGTAAGGGGCAATCGGGAGGGCTCAATTGAACTTAATTTGGACGGTTGTAAGTTGCTTATTCACTTCATTTATTAATTCTAGTCAAGATTAGAAGGGCTGTACGTATGATGAAGCAGGAAGAGGATGGTGACATTCTGGGAAGTGAAAAGCACAGACACGTTTGTGGAGCAAAATCACTCCTACAGGGTTTTTACTTCAGGACTACAGTCTTCTCATACACAGCCAATTCTGACATGAAAGGAAAATCCGGATATGGTTGAATGGTTAATTTACCTCTGTACCTTCTGTCTCACAGAAATGTGGCATTAAATTTTGGTATTAGACTTAAAGGAAGCTAGTACTCTTTGAGAGTTGGCTGTTTCTATCTTTAGTCTGTTTGGAGTGTGGTTGTTGATTTTGAGGGCAGGCAGGAGGCATGTCTTCTTCGACTCTAGGCTGGTATGGATCAGTGTGCCACCAGCTGCTGTGTGAGTGATTAAAAACTAAGATGTCATTAAATCCCCAATAGTAATCAAGGCATGTAACAGGTTTTCAGTATCAACATTTGTTGAAAGCCTGAAAGCTTTTGATGTTCCTGTCTCCTTCTTTTGATAATATCACAAGTATTTGTCCATCTCACTTCCATAGAAAAAATCTTCAGACAACAGATGTACTTATTTGTCACGACCGAATTTATGTAAAATTTTGCATACTTTATTGCAGAAGGCGTAGGTCACTAGTCTATTTAAATGTTTAATGTCAATTTAAATCTAAAATTAGATTTGTAAACAACATTGATACTGTAGAGATTTTACTTGTGACTGTGGAAATATTACTCTTTGTATTTTCAGGCTTAGCTGTCAGTAGGCTGCAGGCATGATACAAAAGGGAATAATTGTCCCACTTGTCATCGTTCTCTAAAGTTATGTGATGTGAGTGAACAAATGTCTGAACCATAATTATTTGTGTCACAGTAAGAGGTATCATTTTTTTTAGCACATTAGTGATTCTCTGTGACTTTTGATTGTGCCATAATTTTTAACTAAGTATATGTTATTAAAAATTTTAGGCCAGCATATATAACATATTTTGTCAGCCGTTTGACCGTATACAATTTGTCTTAAACACCTCTTTTCGGTCTTCTAAGATGCATGGTGTTGTTAACACAGGGCACCCATTTCTCACACAACAAGGAAATCCCCATATAGACCATAATGACAGGTCTTTCCCCACTGGTAGCTTGCAGTTGGAGTGCCCCGCTTTAAAGCCCTGCATGTGATACTACGCGTGCTTGTGTGTGTATGTGTGCGTGCCAGCTAGACTGGCTGCAGACAGTTATGCCACCAAGCCATGCCCTTTTCACGGCCCTGCGCATACCCCCCCTCACCCCAGTCGCCATTCACAAAGAGAGTTTGCAGGCCACTGGGCTTGCTATATTTACCTGGTGAATGATTGGGGGGTGTGATCCCTCTCTTTATTTTGGTCCTCTTCCATGTGAGAGGGATTCAGATTAGTGTTGTTGTTCTCTGTCAGCTCTGAAAGATCAGAGTTGACAAATTGTTCATAATTCAGTGCTGTCAACAGAGAGAATCTTAAATAGGAGAAACAACTTCAGTCTGGACCTAGTTCACACTGACTACAGGATTGCCTGAAGTTGTTCATGTTACAATGCTTTATCAGGAGGATCATCATTGACAGTGCTTCATGGCTCAACTTACGTAGTTAGTTAGAAACACTTTTATCCCATAATTATTCTTCTGTAATGATTATCCTTTGTATCTGACTACACACTCTTTCATCTACTGTTTGCCTCTTTCACTCATCCTCTCTCATCCTTCTGTTGATCGTCCATTTTGTTTGCAACCCCCTCTCTGAATGTAACCTGGCCCTGGTAGGCAGCTGCAGGCTCAACTGTGACCCTTCGATGACTCTGCAATTAAATCCCAGCGCATACACATACCCGAAGCTTAAAATGCTTGTTTGTTATGGTTAGGATGTTATTTGTGAAGATTTTTTTTTGCTAAATGTCTCCAAGAGTACATGTGTTTTGTGGAATACTGCTGTTACTGCTGGCTATTGTCATTTGTTACAAGTTACAGGGTCTATAGCTGCTGCTAATGTTTATAAGCTCAAGTATGGTCGTAAATGAGATTTCCAGGTCAGGACTTGCTGTAATAGTCATCGTGACTCATCACTGCTGAAAGGCTCGGTAGATGGTACTGATAATTGTGATCATAAAGGGTAATACAAGTGGGTAATATGATGTTACGCCACACATTCTGTAGCACGGTTGCTTTTGTTGGTTTCTGATTTGCTGTTTATGTAAGCTGAAATGAAATGAAATTTGTTTTGGCTCTGGTAAATGTAAATGGATATTGCACTAAGGTATAAAGTAATTCTGGCGTTCCCAAGGAAAGCACAGCATGACTTGTGAGTGTGTGTGAGGGAGTACACGTACATTCATAAGTGTCTATTTACATTGCTCCACATTAATAACTCGGCTATTTTCGATGATTCATTTGTAACCTTCCACCATTGTAGACCTGTTAACTGTAATGGGGGAAGTTTATTAATTGGACTTGATTTCTTGTACATTTTTCCTCATGGTCTCATAAGTTTTTTACAGTTTTGTTAAATGTACACTTTAATGAAGGGTCAGCTTTAGGCTGTGTATTACGTACTCCCAACCGCTACCAAGCATTTAAGTCTAATTGAAATTTAAGAAACGGTGTCAGATTTGTATTTTATTTTTCTGGCAACTTGTGTTTTGTAAATGCTCGATACTCCAGTGACCCTAAAATCATGTGGGGCCACAAATGCAGTTACATTTCACATCTTCAAATTGAATTTTATCATCATGGCATTGTAGCGCAACAATGGGACAACATACCATGCAACTCAAAGTGTCTTTTATTGTAAGACCATTGTCTTACTTACTACTGTGGGACAGTAATCCATATTTGTTTTACCTTTGTTGGACCTTTGTTTGATTGAGATGTAGGCTTTACTTGACAATAAGTAATAAATAGCTTCTTTTTATGCCATCCTTTGATGACTCCTCAAGAGGGGTAACAACCCAGACAATGAAAGATAATAGATTAGACAAAGTGTCAGACATTCCCTCAACCCTACCCATTTTACTGGTCCACAAACAGACACATTTATAGGTATTGCTTATTGTCTAAATCCCCTGTATCCCACTCACAGGCTACATCCAAGAATGGGATTTTCCATCTCGGACAGGTAATCTGTGCTCCGTTGAGGCTGCTCCTGTGAGACTCTATCATCTGTCAATCTCCCCTTTTTTCCTCTCAGCCTGCATTAATTATGGAAGGATCGACAGTCCAAACACTTAATTGATTTCAAACACAAACTTTCCCCAGTTCTCCCATGTTGTCACTTCCTTCTCTCCCTAAGTCTGTCTGGCTGACTGTCTGGTGGCATTTTCCTTGCTGGGTTCATGGGTTCTTCATCAATGAAGTCATACCAAAGTGCTGTCCATAAATAAATTTATACTGAGCCTTCTTCTTGGACACCTGTGGAAATCTGTGCTAACTGTAGCTGTGACCACCTGATAAATTACAGCAGTGGCTGGATAATTTCAGAAGAATGTAATCTTGTACATTGCTCAAACCTGACTGATCTGTCGAATTATTTTCAGATCACCACAGGCTTTCGTAAAAAAGGCACAAGGGTATTTCAGGATGGGGCTTTCTATGAAATGATTTTCCCCACCATTCTCTCTGTTTTTGTGATGAACCACACAAAATGCTGCTGGATCTTCTCATGGGCACAGTGAATTCCCTTTGTAGCTTTTCCCTCTGTCCCCATGCTGGAAATTAATGTTTCACTTTCCCCACTATGAAAAAGGTGATACTTACTAAAGATGAGCTACTGAAGCTGATCACCTTATTTTTTTTCCTTCCTAGACCAGAGATGATTTCCTGGGACAAGTTGATGTTCCCCTCAGTCATTTGCCGGTGAGTTTTTTCTGTGTGTTTGTGTGTGTGTGTGTTTGTCTGTGTGGTCAGTCCACCTGTTGTAACTGACTGTTTGAATGCTCAGCTGTTTCTTATCTTCATCTTTGTTCCACCCGCTGATTATTCTCTTACCCACTCAGTGAAGGTCAGCAAAAAAATGCGTCTGTTTTCAGTGTCAGAGATGAGTAATGTGCTTTTTTGATCAAACTGTTGTGCACACCTTGTTAGAAATTGAATGATGGCTGCTTGGACTATAAATAGAGATGACTGCCCTGACCACCCTACCCACAGGCCACCTTCAGAACCAACCTAAAAACTGGTTTAATTTACTTAGACACCAAAGACACATACTCTAATTGAAAAGAAAGGACCTGTTTTACATAGAAGTTTTCAAAAACAATACACATAGAAGCAGTGAGAGACACTTGGAGTGTTTAGTGGGTAACTACAGTATGTATATGTAGGCTGAAAACGCTTTGTTCTGAAATTTGTTCCCTTTCTCCTCTGCCTCTTGAGCTTAAGATTTAACTTCAAATTCAGACTGTTGTGCCTCAACAGTTTTTTTCTAAGTGGCAAACCTTAAAAGCCTATCAGCAAAAGGAGTTTGGGTTAATTATTAATGTCCTCTTTGGCTCCCCTAGGTTCAGAGAATTAGCACGAGATAAAAGCTACAGCTGAGTCATGAAGAAAGGTGAATTTAGTAGATGAGATGGGATTGGTCCTGATGCAGCTAAATGAAGACTTTTGCTGCAAAACTTAATTTAACCATTAAATAAGTTAGATTTATACAGATCCTACTGACTGCCGTATGCTTTTTCAGTGTGTTTTGATATGACTGTTCTAGTTGCTTCATTCTTTTCCGTTTCATGAATCAGGTCAGCCATGCTGACTCATCTGAGGGAGTCTTGTGCTTAGATCTATCCTGTGGAAATACTCCAGCATTTTGGCATCAGGCACCATGCAGCATGAGTCCTTGTGTAAACCCATCAACAGCATCCCTGTTTTCACAAGTCAAGTCTCAAATTAGATGAGGTATATGTTTCTTTGACTATGGTCAAGGTTTTTAAGTATTTTTATACACATTTGGATAAATTATTCATTACAAAGGAAAAGGAAAAAAATCTCAAAGCATCAAATGATCTAAGATGTTATGAAAAGATTTTGTCTGATGAGATCAGCTTTATTTTTTAAGCAAGTGTGCCTTTTGACTTTGTTTTTTAGTATGGAAATTTACAATCTGGTTTAGTAGATCTTCACTTAATTGTGTGTTGTGAGCAGCCAGTTTCGACAGATTTGGCTCAGTAAGACGTACCGTGTGATCGAAATGAGTTACCCAGGACCTTTTCTGCTGCCCAGTAACAGGAGAAGCTCAGCGTTGCGTAATGTTCTTGGGACGGCTGTGCAGAAGACTGCAACCTCATTATAAAGCCATCTGATATTTTGATACTGTCTGACATGTGTTATTGCAGTTGCTTGTGTGTTTTGTTTATTGTTGTCAGCAAATGTGCACTGTTGATTTACAGACAGAGGATCCTGCCATGGAACGCCCTTATACATTTAAAGACTTCCTCTTGCGGCCCAGAAGGTCAGTTTCTGCAGGATATGTCAAACTAATTGATATGTAAACATATGAATTAGCAGCGTTTTTGGCGCTCCCCTTTTACCATTATTCAATACTCGGAGCTATGAAGGTGCAATGGCAGGGTGGTAATGTGATAATTACGAGTGTGTCAGTGTTGCTGATGTTTTCCTTCCAGTCACAAGTCCAGGGTGAAGGGTTACTTGCGTCTGAAGATGGCGTATCTGCCAAAACAAGGAGGGCCTGAGGAGGAGGCTGGAGAGATGAGGGAGGAGGCCGAGGTGAGGTGTTGATTATGATGATGAGATTTAATTACTGATTCAGCGTCACTTAATTTATTTTTTGATTCTCTAGTTCTTAATAATCTTACAGAGAAAAAGAAAAAGAAAATTCTATCCTTAATTCCTCACTATGTCACACCACATAGAAATGCAACAAAAAAACTTTTCCCCAAGACTTCAAGCAGCATCCAGCTGCCAGAATTTGGATCGTCTTTTCCACATCAGGATCTGGAAAAACCATTTACAATTCTGCCGCCTATTCAAAATAACAGAGCTTGTGTATTCATAAGTAAGGGAGCACTACAACATGATAGATGCTACTTATGTCGATGCTTGAAGGCTACCTACGTAAGGTGACACACAGGAAAAGTACAAACACATTCAGCCCCTCCTTGTTTGCCACTGCATTTGTTTTTACCTCAATATACTGATGTGTAAAGTGAAATGTAATCAGTTGCACTAATGCTCTGAATGTATCCCTAAAGTGATTGCTCAGTTGTTTTTGATACTGGTAGTACAACACAGCTGTCAAAAACAGTTTTAACTCTCATCAGCAGAACACATTGTAGTGTATTTGTGTTGCTTTTTCTCCTGGACATTAAAGAGTGGTCTGAAAGTCAATCAATTAATGTCATTGCATTTATATTACTACAAGCAAGGAACCCAAAGAACCTTAAGTTAATGATATGGATTTAAATGACCACTTCCCAGGGTTGGGAGGACTCTGCTGACTCTGGCTCCCAGCGACCCCAGCAGCTACTACCACCGCTGCCCCCAGGCTGGGAAGAGAAAGTTGACAACCTGGGACGCACCTACTTTGTCAACCATAACAACCGCAGTACCCAATGGAAACGACCCTCCAACATGTATGTCTGATTTTCTTACATAAATGTTCAGGATTAAACCATGTATACCCGTATATCTCAGTCAGGTTAAGGGATTTGGCATATATCCCAACCATAATTTTGTCATGTCTTCTGCATTAGAGATGTGATATCAGAGACTGAGAGTGACAACCAACAGCGGCAAATCAACCAGGAAGCACACCGCGTTTTCCGTTCAAGGCGCCACATCAGTGAAGACTTAGAGAATGAACTCCTGGAACCCAGAGACATGGACAACGTGAGAGAGAATGCAAACACCCAGATTCACAATGCTATAATTGATAAAATAAGCTCCATCATTAGTGTTTATTATTATTACATCTTTGGGTGTTCTCTTTGATCTTGTAGTCCTGGGAGCTTATCACAGAGGAGGATCCTAATGACTTGGCCGAATCTTTACCTGGCCCTTCCTCTGTTCTGTCGCCACAACACCCCCCAACATCTGTCCCCCAGGAGTTTTCTGAGGATTTAAACCTGAGGCTTTCACTCACTGCTGAAGCCAATGGAGAATTGCCAGGGCCCAGCACAGCTCTGGTCAGAATTAAACACTGAAATTTTTAGTGCTCACAATTTTAAATCATAACATTTAAATGACTTATTGATGTAAAGGTAAACAGCTACTAAGATTGATTTTTCAGATGTCCATCAAATTGCAGTATTGTGTTAATAATATTAGTGACTGGCATGTTTTGCTAACAGTAAAGTGTTTTTTCTTTTCTTATATTGATTTCTCTTTTTTGGCTCCCTCCTCTCTGACAGGGCCAACTGTCAAACAGACTTCGTTCTTCCAGTATGACGGATGGTGTTAGTGATCAGGCCCAGGCTTCTCCTCTACCGGTATATATTTTTTGCACCTTCACATTTTCCTATCGCCTTTTGTCATTCTTCTTTCCTACATACACATTCTTTGGCTTTTGAATCTCTGAAACAGACAGGAAGTGCCATATCCTCTTTCTTCTTCTTTGCTCGCTCCTATAATTATCATTTTCTCTTTGTCTATACTGGGAACGCCTTTTCATCCCTTTACAGATCCTTTATTGACCACACGGGATTTGATGACACAGTGTTTGATGTTAAGAGAAACCTCAGCTAGAGTTGGCCTTGTGTCATTAGAGTGAAGCAGAATCTTTTCGGCACCATTTCAGTTCCGAAGTACCCATCATTCCTGAGTTGTAGCGTCGATAACGGTTCAGCTGAATAAAGTATCAGAAGCTCTGAATCGGATGTTTGTTACACAGTTTGAGTTTTGGCAGTAAACTTAGAGCCAAAGCTCCAATGACAAGTAAAGGAGTTAGTCAGTCTTCCCTGGAATGGCCACTTTCTTAGAATTAGCTGAGTGTAGTTATGTTCAGGAAATATTAAGGGGAAAATATGATTCCATTTACAGCTTCATACTGGGTTTTATTTGATTTTCCTCAAGGTTTATGAGCGGCGACTGTGTGAGATAAGTGGTTATATTAGAGTTGAAAGGCATTTTCCTTTTCATGTTTGCTGCAAATTTCAGTCGGTAATAACAAAAGAAAAAACTATTTAAGACCGCTGTGTCAATATGAAGGCAGAATGAAGTTGTTTACAGTTTTGTGGTCCCGTAGGGTCATTTAATCTATATGGAGATGGATGTGTGCTGTTTGCACTGACCAGTACATGTGTGATTGCAGCTTGGGCGAAGGTACTTCTAACTTCTGGTCAGTGGGTGGTTAACCTTAATAATGGGTTGGGGTTGCTGAGCACACATCTACTCGGACAGCATGTGTGTTGATGTGTGTTTGGGCCCGCCTCAATGGCTCTGACTATAGGAATCTTGAGGAATAATACTTAAGAGGTTATTCATTGCTGTAATTACAGGCCACTTACAGGACACCCTTCTTATCTGACTTGAAACAACTTTTTGTCTGTGTTTGTCTGGTAAAAGCTGGGTGTTTAGTCTTTTTAAGTATTAAACTCCCTTTGTCATACTTTTATGAACTTCAGTGCAATAATTCATTTTTACTGCTTCTTCTCACATTTCAAGACACAGGACTGTTTTCTTTGAATAATACTTGAATACTTGGCATTGGCCAAGGAAGTGATATTAAATTCAGCAACACTGGTCTGTGTCGTCTCTCCAAAAAGAAATCTAAAAGCCAGATTAAATCTGCTACTCGGGTTGCCATACTTAAATCAAAACTTGCTGACACTGCTCAGGGTGAAGAGAGACTGAAAGGTTAGATGACTGCTCTCTGCAAACCTTTTATAACCCAGATCCTCATCTGTTTTCCAGTCAACCAGTCACAGTGGCAGTTTACTAAATCATTGTGCCCTTTTCTGCAACATGCCAGCCTCACAGTATGCTCCTTTTATTCAGTCAGCACACTCCTGCCACAAGACTCCCAAACATGCATTGATTTGTTCCATCCAGTCATATCCTTAACCACTTTCACCTTACTGGCCCGTGAACTCAGGAATCTCTCTTTCTGCCAATCATGATCTCCTCTGAGAATGATTTCCCTTGTTTATCCATTCACGTCTTCCTTCTCTTGCCCTCCTACTTCCACCCTGACAATCATATCACCAATGTGAACTAAATAGCATCTTCCCCTGTTGTCTACCACCAGCAGAGTTCCCAGACCAGACGAACGAGAGCTCAAACAGTCACAGGTGTTGAGGAGCCTATGGTAATATTTCAGTTTACACACAATATGTCCTATCAGTGAACCACTTTTATGATACTCTCTACCATCAGACTTCTGAAATAGATTTCGTAGCCATGAAGACAGAATTTAAAATGCTTTAATGCAACAATTATGACATTTACATGAACAAAACTAGGAAAATGAACCTTTCAGGGAGAGTGGAACTATGAGAAAATTAATATACGCACTAAATCACATCTTTTGTAGGAGATGAATGATTCAAATTGCACTGTAGTGGAGCAATGCATAGTCAAATCCATGGTTCTCATACTAATTATAAATTATAATGTGCTGAAGTGTTCGGACAGAATAGCAGATAGAACAGCAATAATTTCAAAGTTGCTCTGTGCATGATGTAGAGGTATATTGTGTGTGTGTCTGTGTGCACACACAGGTATGTGTGAATTGGCAACCTGGTAGCCCACTTAATATGAAGTTGTGTCACTGTTTATCTATTGAAAACAAACCATAAGTCAGACTTATGAAACATGTCCAATGTTCAATGATGTGATTGTTGTGCAGTTAAATTTATTTTTTGATAGTGTGGTTGACTACTCTAGTAACCTTTAAGCTGGAGATGGTAGATAATTAATTCAGCATCTGGTCTGGGTTCCAATAACGGTTTCTTTTATTGGACTCTGTTCCAGGTTGTTAAGATACTCGGATCTATGTTCAAAATTCTAATACAAATCTACTTGTTATTCATGTTGAATGTCAAATATAAATGTGTGTCTTAAATATTCTCCCTGTCCAACCGTAAACAGCAGTGCAGAAATGGTACACATCTAGGTCTACAGTGATGTTTGTGTTGATGTGTTGCTATTCTGTATTACATTGTGTTGTGCATATGAGGTCTCACCTCCAGATACCATCAGATTCTGTTCTAGTGAAGTTTTTGTGATGTTATCCTGAATTGTTTGTTGTTCAATTCATTTACCTGCTCTTTAAAACACTAATTACACTGTGATTAAGGCAATAAAAAAATTTCATAGAACAAATTCACCTCATGCTGTGATTATGTGACATGCATACTCTGTGAATGGCGGAATCCCATTCACTATTATGCGTGCTTACATTTAGTCACAGTAACATCACAGTAAGTACTGAGGGCATGTAAATGTACTGACTGTGCTGTGCAAATGTACTGACTGTGCTGTGCAGATTAAATCACAAGATATTTAAAAGCTCTTGTCAAGTATGAGGACGGTAAGGTACAATTTATGTGTTGAACAACTGCATATTGACCCTGTTTGAGAGTTTTACAGCGTGAAAACATCAGCTCCCATCCACATGCATAGACAGTGGTTGATGCCCTTACTCTTTTTCTCCTACCCTGATTTTTTAAATAGTTTGATTCCTGCCATGTGTCCCCAAGCATAACATCCTTGCTGACTAGTTGTCTTTGCTTTGCTCTTTCTACACTTGGCCAGTCTCCATCAGCGACTGCTTACGCCTTGACCACCCCTGGCCTGCCCCCTGGATGGGAGGAGAGGAAGGACGCCAAGGGAAGAACGTACTATGTCAACCATAACAACCGCTCCACTACCTGGACTAGACCAATTGTGCAGGTACAGCACGCCCAAAGGCTGGATGTGGAGTCAGCTGGATTCAGTTCATGGAACTGGACTAGTCTTTGTCCTCTATGATGATCTATGCTTTACACCTGGATGTGTGGCTATACTTCCAATTTGTTTGTCCTGTCTTGCTGTGTGTTAGCTTTGTATCTCCGTCTAGAATTTTGATTGATATGCTCTGTATCGGTTGTGTCTCTCTAAAACCTAGCATGGATTGCAACCACTACTTCTCCTTTCTTCCCCCATCCAAGTGTTTTTTCAATCGTCCTCTTTGTTTCTGTCTTGGAATGAGGCTGCTCCACAGAACCTGGGCTGAGAGAAAATGTCCTACGTAGACTTAAGCCTGGGTTTATGTTTAACACTTCCATGTTTTGTCTTTGAAATTGTGCTTTTGCAATTATCCTAACACTATGTGTTACACTTCACGTGGTTATCCTCCGTTTGCCATCACAGTCTGCTCATTTTGTGGTTCTCCTGTTCTCCTGTAACAATAGAAGCAAATATCAAATCAGGGCATGGGGCTGTTTAATCTTTGGTGCTTAGTTGTAGCCCTTGTAAATGTTAGTTTAGCTGCAAGTAAACTAGCAGAAGTAAGATAACACAAAACTGGACTGTACATGTTGCTGACCCCAGTCCTGTGTTTGTAATATCGATAGTATGTAATACTGATAATTCTGTTTCAAACAGCGTCCAGACTTTTTCTGGTGCATTCTAGCATCTTTTACCGCACAGCTTGTTATGTGGACAAGTTTTGTTTTTAGCAAGAACATCGCTTGCCTCATTCAAACACAAGTTAACCTCAAAAGCGCTATTCTCACTAACAGCTGACTGAAGATGGAGCCAGCACCTCAGCAGCAGCTGCAGCAGCATCAGGAGGAGCCTCAGCCTTACCACCTGCCTCCACTCCCTCTTCCTCCTCCAATGCCTCCAATAACCACCTCCATGAGCCCCAAGTCCGACGACCTCGTAGCCTCAGCTCCCCTACTGTCACCCTTTCCACCCCTTTGGAGGTGAGAAATAGCCACCTGTACTCTCTCGATCCACCCATACTTGGACTACTTATTCCCCTCTCCTGCTTTTCACCCATCCATTTCTTAATACCTTTTTTAAATACTTTCTGTTGTTGTGAAACTGTGTGCCAACTCTCTCAACTGCTTTAATAATTCATCCATCTGTGTAATACTGTATTTTTATTTCACCCCTTCTCCGGTTGATTCTGTCTTGATGCTGCTTTTTCCTCACTTTTGACAACCATTTGGATTTGTTAATCTCACAATTTATGTGCCTTTTCCTCATCTGTAATTGTCATCCCCCCGGTGTGATTTTCTTTGTTGTTAGCACTTTAAGAAGGGTTAAATTGAGGGCAACTGGACATGGTTGAAGATACTTCAACACCTTTCGTCTCATCCAAGGGGTCTTGAGTTCTAATTAACTGGCGGGGAATCGGGTTTTTAACATTTGTAGGGGCGTAATTGAGGTCATTGATACCACTTTGGTTCGGAAGCGTCGCTGGCTGTTGTACGTGTTGTTTGCTAAGTCTCCAGGGAAGGGATGAAGAGAGACTTAACCGGAGACTCGACAGTGACTCACATTTTGGCCTTGTGACAACTCCAACGACCGTTGTTTACACTTACATTGCCTCATTTGACTCCAGTGATTCGCCAGTAAGGTAAAACTGAAGAAGCTCCTTGGATGAGGAGCAAAATTTCTTCAAGTATGTTAAACTAAGTTCAGTTTCCCTGCATTTAACCCTCCATGGAAAATAATGACCTGGATGACCGAGAACCCTCATGGACCTATGTTCTTAGTACTCTTTCATGTGGAATGGATGAATTGATGGATAAGCACTAAAGCAGAGTGCCGCTAAACCATGATTTTTGTAATGGTCTTTTTAGAAAATAGTCTGGACATGGCTACAGCTTTGTTATGATGTCTCTGTTATTGAAATGAAACACATCACTCAGGGACAGTGATATCAAAGGATATTGAGTCCAATATGTCAGCTGCTGCTCCTCCTTTGATGTGCATTATGGATGTTCAATTTCAATCATACAGCACTGCGGACTGATCCTCTTACATGAATTGTTTTAACAGAAATATATATGTACATATATAGTCCTCCTTGTACTGGTTGAAAGTTTAGAAAACTTTCTGAACTGAAATTACAACCAAAAAAAGCTTAATTAAGACCCAAGCGTTGTATCTAAAATGACCAGTCACTTGTTGGCGGCTCCTACTACATTTAATGGTTTTCCTTCAGCAGTAAGTATACTATGCTACAGCTAAGGGAAAAGACCTGAGGGGCATTTAATTAAGGTGTGTGTGCATGTACATAGAAATGCAGTATGCCAGAATAGTGTAATTACAAAGTCTGTAGGGGTTGAAGGAGATAGAGGGTCTGTAGGTTAATTAACACACAGTCTATCGCCTATTAAAAAGCAGATCAGCAAATGATAATTACTGTTAAAAGACTGTGGAACACTCATTTGCCCTAGAAAGCTGAGTCTATGTAGAGTTGCTGAAGATGCCAGGAATAGAAGGTTTCCTGTAAACAGTTGTTTCCCGGATAAATGGGATTATATTGTCTCAAGTGCAATAACAGTGATTGCAGAAGTAGATTTTGACTAATGTTCTTGAGTTCAGTCTTCACAAATACAGATTTTAGAAGAGCTCTGATGATATTATTGATTTCTGCATCCTATTAAAATGTGTTTGCATCCTCAAAGAGAATAAAGACAACTAAAATTACACACTCACACCTAACAGAATACAAGAGCAATCCTGACGATTTGTGCTGCACAGTCATTCAATATGGGTTACTTCTACCTTCATTTACCCTCGTCTTTCTCCTGAATTCTCATGGCGATGAAAACATTGTACTCCATTTTTACCTTTTTCCACTTTGGCTCCAGGGCACCAACAATATCCAGTTGCGGAGAGCTGCAAAGGACACATTCTCCAACCCTCAGTCTCCCCAGCCGTCCCCTTACAGCTCACCTAAGTCGAAGCACAAGGCGCAGCAGAGCTTCTTGCCCCCAGGCTGGGAAATGAGAATAGCCCCCAATGGACGGCCTTTCTTCATTGACCACAACAGCAGAACCACCACCTGGGTGAGCTAGCATTTTACAGAAACAGACTATTGGGGCCTATAAAGTTGTTTTTCCCTGGGTGATTCTGAACAGTAGTAATCTGAGATATCACAAAAATAACCAAGTGACTGTTATTGATCTCGTGGGATCTTATAGTGACATCTGGTGGTGTGAATGTCAATATAACATTTGTAACTCAAGACATATAACGATAAACACAGATCTAGATTACCTACAGACCTCTGTGGAAGCTCAAATTAAATCAAATATGAAGAAATGGTATTGACTGCTCCATCGTACAGACCAAACAAATGTATGGTAGCTGTTATATTGAATTGCTGCTTTTCCCCCCTCTGTAATCTAGAGCAACAGTGATTTACTACCTGACACCATCCTTCTTCCTAGCTCCTGCACATCATCTTCTGTCCCTCTGTTTTATCTCTTCCCTTTCTCCCTCCCACACTCTCTTTTAACAACCAGGAGGATCCCAGATTGAAATATCCTGTCCATATGAGGAATAAGAACTCAATGGAGCCTGGTGAGCTCGGCCCTCTTCCGGTAAGTACAGTTTTGAGTAGACCAGCTACATAGTTATACTTTTAAAAATCACGTCATAATACCTAATAATGGCCAAGCTCTTTTCATTAACACTAACTCACAAGTGCCATTACTTATGTACCGTTCTGCAAATCAATCAATGAAATCTAAAACCATATAATCAATGCGTTACTTTTACTATTTTTTACTTTTTACTATTATTTATGCACTTTTTTTTTTTTTTTACGTATAAGACTTTTTCATTTATTCAGTTTGTTTCACCACTACTGATTCTCTAAGAAAGTGCTTAAGATAGATGTGTGTATATATGTTTTTTTTATCCCCAAGATTAAATGCAGTTCAAATAAGGGCTTGTTTGTGGGAAAAAACAGGGAAAACTCTCAGGATATCCCTTGTTTCAAGGGGTGGAATATTTACTATCCCCTCCGTAACCCATTCCTCATATATTTTGGATGTAGACAATCTGCTAATATGTCAACTAACACTTACTTTCAGCTAGTTTTTAAATGATTAAAGCCTCACGGATTGTGTGGTGTGTGCGTGTGTTTTCTTTTTCACCTTTTCGATTACTTTTGTGTCTTTCTCTCACTCAATCACTCTCTCTCTCTCTTGCTCTCTCTCTCTTCCTCTCTCTCTGTCTCCCTGTCCCCTTTCTCTACATTTTGGTGGATCTTATATATGCTACATCAACACCTGGCCATGTCTGTTTGGCAGAACCTACCAGAGGAGGTTGGTTGGTGCCTCCCTCACTCTGCCTGCCTACCTACCTGTCTGGTTTGGTCTGGTCAAATGCCTGCAGACAGCCTTGTGTTTATTTCTTTATCTCTTTTTTTTCTGTCATGACGGCATGGAGGAAGTGTACCTCTCCCTCCCCTTCCATCTGTATTATACACCACTTCCTCTCTCTGTTCCCCCACCACTCTCCTGGGATCCCTCTGGCTGCACTGTGTCTGTGTACCGACGTTAGTATTTGAAGTGTAGATGGGTGAGACCAAAGTGGGACGAGGCAGAAGCACGTGCATTCGCCACTGGTCAGGAGAGCAGAGTGAATCTGTGCATTTACATTTCCTTGATGCTCAGAGTATTTGTAGGTAATATGATTAAAGACAAAAATATAACTAAACCATACAAGTTCATGGAATCGATATGATTCTGCAGGTCGATATGAGGTGAGCCCTTTTGGAGAATAATGCTTGTGGGGGAATTCTCCAATGAAGACATACAAGCCTTATTAAATGGATTTGCAATCATATAATTTAGGTCTGATACTCAGAGTAAGCATTTTTGATTTTGTTGGTTTTGTTGTGCCCTAATTGTAGTATAACTGCAGTTTTAAGTTTTAATGTTCAGAGAAGAGAGAGGTTTTTTTAAGAAAGTATGGGGGGGGTTGTTCACACTGCATGTGATCTCTTATTTTTTGTGTATTCATTCTTGAAGTCACAGCATAGTTAGAAACACACGTCTTTATATAAATTCTTACACTGACAGATGATTAGGTTTGATCCCTTACCCATCTATTTTCTCTCAGTCTGTTAAATTGCTTGATTCCTGGTGTGTATGAGTGTGTGGCCCGTGGCACTTTAATGGTCACTGTGTCGGTGGTGGTGTGCCGGTTTGAATTAGTACTTGTCATTAACCTTTATGTTGTGGTTGTATCCCTGCCTTGTTAATGTCTTAGACTAGACTCAAAGAGAAGAACTGTTCTTTTGTGTTTGATTGAGCTTACCTGCAGCGTCGGACATTCCTAGGCTTTGGAGTCCCCCTCAGCTTCAGTCAAGTTCAATCAAGTGTACATCTAAAAGGGAAAAATGATGATGGATTTAAATTACTGTTCGAGCTTAGGCCTGTCAAATACTGCTCTCTGTTGTTGTTTACATGCTTTTACCTACTCTTCCGTCTTTTATGCTCCCCTTTAGCCTGGATGGGAAGAAAGAATTCACACAGATGGACGAACCTTTTACATTGATCACAGTAAGCTGCCTTATCTGTTTATCTGCCTTTGTCTCTCCCATCAAAGTTTCTAGAGTGTGTAATGCCTGCATTACAGGCATATTTTCAGTGACAGTGAAAGCAAAATCATCCATTACAGAACAGTGTTTGTCAACGTGGGAGATTTATGTTGGTGTTGAAGTGCACTTGCCTGTCTTTTGGACTCGATGTTTAGTTTTGTGATATTAAAGGATTATTATCATACATTAGTCTGAGCTTTCTTTTATTAATGGTGATTTTTTTTTCCGTTTTATCCAGATACAAAAAACACCCAGTGGGAGGACCCCCGTCTGCAGAGTCCAGCCATCACAGGACCTGTGAGTACTTTCCTCTTGTCACTTTACATGAAGGAGACTCCACTGTAGCTGTGTTAGTACATTGAAGCAACTGGCACTTATTCAATAGCGTACTGCTATTGGCCACCTACTGTCATCAACCTCAGTGGGTACCATCTGTAAGGTCTTTGAATGACAAAGATAAGTCACTTTGTCACTGTGGTTGTCACTTAACATGCCAGCACATTCATGTCGCTCTGTGTACCACTTCAGATACTGTACTGTCATCAGCTAGACCCTCGTGTGCACTGTGTAGTTTACCCTTTAATAAGGAATTATTGTCTGGCACTTCTAGGTAAGGATATCAAATAGATTTTGACCTTATCAGTCCTTGAATGTTGTTTTGCTTGCTGCCCGTGCAGGCTGTCCCCTACTCCAGAGAGTTCAAACAGAAATATGACTACTTCAGGAAGAAATTGAAGAAACCGGTAAGCTTTTTTAATGTGGAGGATTTTTGTATAACAATGACAACGCAAAACTGTATTTGGCTAAATGACTGTTTTTCCTGCCAGATTGTGCTTTTTTATTGGCCTTGATGTTGGTCAACTTTTCTTCCCATGTAACAGTTAAGATAATTAATACAGTGGCGTAGGATTGTGGTTGAATTAATTGTTGAAATTTGATTGTATCCGGCCTTTTTTTCATGTGATTCCTATTTAGCGATCTTGTTATTATTTGTCAAATATTCCAGGCTGACATCCCAAACCGATTTGAGATGAAGCTACACAGGAACAACATCTTTGAAGAATCATATCGTCGAATCATGTCCCTAAAGAGGCCAGATGTTCTCAAGGCACGGCTGTGGATTGAGTTTGAGTCCGAGAAGGGATTGGATTATGGTGGTGTGGCCAGAGAATGGTTCTTCCTCTTATCCAAGGAAATGTTCAACCCTTACTATGGCCTGTTTGAATACTCTGCAACGTAAGTCAGTGCTAGTTTTAATTCAAAGCTGTTTTGTCTCTTGAGATATTTAAGGGATACAATAAGCAGACAGATGCCGATGCAAGAAGTAAAGACAAGCTAAGACTTCACTACTAATCTGGAGACGTGACAGTTTCATCTTTACACACATTTGGTCGGATTTCCTCCACAAAGTGGAAAGGATTGTAAAGGAATAAGTGTTTGGGGCAGGGCTGCCTGATTGTTTCCCCCTGAGACCAGTTAACGTTTCCTTTCACATTGATTACATTTTCCCGTCATTCTAACAGCTATCCTGAAATCTCACAAATGGCTCCCCCTTACACCCTTCCCCTCAGAAAGTGTCATTCCGCTTTGTTCCTGATTGTGCTGTCCCAGGTGGTCGATTTAGACGTGAGATTTTTCCTTATGTTGCTGTGTCGTCAATAAATAAACAAAAATGTACTCGGAAACAAAAGTGTACACTTGTCAGTTAATTTTAAACATCAGCAAAATATTAGAAAGTCTCGCAAGCGTCGATGATAAATCTTATATGATATCTGAAACATTTTCACAAAAAACACCTGCTGTAACAATATAAACAATGTCATACTTACTGTAGTAAGTGCTGTGTGAAGCTTCATTTGGAGATGGTAAATTGCCTCAGAATAATGTTGGTCTCTTTGGGAATCGCAGATGATTTGGCTCCCATAGTAAACAGTAGAATCTGAATTGTCCTTTTTTGTGTTCTTGTCTTAAAGGGACAACTACACTCTTCAAATCAATCCCAACTCTGGTTTGTGCAACGAGGATCACCTATCCTATTTCAAGTTCATCGGTCGTGTGGCAGGAATGGCCGTTTTTCACGGAAAACTGTTGGATGGTGAGCTGCTGATGTGGATTCTTTTGCCCGTTTCACACTTCCTGCGTCTGCACTGCAGAAACAGCACTGCAGAGTGCCTGCTATGTCTGTATTTGTCTTTCACAATGACATTGTGGCTGAAATGGGGCAGACAAGCAACCCAGTACTGCAAATACTGCTCTAATTTTAATGCAGTATTATTTTGTTGATTGTTGTTGATTTACTTTCCGTAGTGCAGGTAGTGAACCAAAGCATTGTGCATGGGGATTCTGCACGTGCCTCTTATTACTCTGATTGTTATCTAGCCTACAGCCAGTTTTACTGAATAGCATATGTCTTGAAATTACATGGAATGTGTGATCTTTGCAGAAATTTAAAATCCCTGGCCACTCGTACTCACTCCTGTAATGCTTTACTGTCAACTGTGCACTGTGAAGGCTGTAAACTAAAACAATGTAAGCTGAACCAAAAAAAAACCAAACAAATTATCAGGATCAGCTTCAGTGCCGCATATGCGGGCAGTGGGACCTTTGCCTTGACTTGTTTTATTATGAATGTGCAAGAGACAGTTCTATGTTGTTGATATAAAAAATACTTGAAAACGAAACGCAAAACAAATGTTGCTTTTGTTTCCAGGTTTTTTCATTCGGCCCTTCTACAAGATGATGCTGGGAAAGCAAATCTCTCTTAAAGACATGGAGTCAGTGGTAAGAACCCATTAACCGACCATCACAAATGTACGCAACTGATAATATAGTTAGAATTTTGCAATATTTTTACATTTCTGTTTTCGATTGGAATGTTCTAGAGACGCAGTATGAGCCTGCAATGAGTCTCTACATTCTTGCACTTAAAATATATCATTGTCTTCAGCATGTTTCTTGTGTTGTGATTCTGGTCTGTATTGCATCTCTGCAGGACAGTGAATACTACAACTCTCTTAAATGGATTCTGGAAAATGACCCCACTGAGCTAGATCTGAGGTTCTGTATTGATGAGGACAACTTTGGGCAGGTACTTTGTCCTCACTTTAGACATTTAAAATTAGTTAATTTATCAGTTTTTTACTACAGTAATGTCATTATATTAATACTGTGTCTTTTATTTGATCGTGTTTTCCTTTTTCAGACGTACCAGGTGGACTTAAAGCCCAGTGGCTCAGACACAGTGGTCACCAATGACAACAAAAAAGAATACATAGAGTAAGAAAACTTTTACTTCACCCTCTTTGATTTTATAGAATAGTCACACATTTTATTAAAATAACGTATCACATTAAAAAAAGTTGCTCTCAATCATGCTGTGTGTTTTTAAATCTGAATTATATTCTCTCCAACAGCTTGGTCATCCAGTGGAGGTTTGTCAATCGGGTCCAGAAGCAAATGAATGCCTTCTTGGAGGTATGGATGCTAATACTGCTGCCACTTGGGGGCAATATGACCACAAGCGTGGCTAGTGAAAAATCCCAGCACCCTGAGGGTTCAAATATTGTGTTTGGGTTCAGTTCAGCTAGTAAATGATTCCCATGGATATTTCCAGCTTTTGGAAATTGACACCAGAGTGAATTAGTTGATTATTATTTTTAATCAGTAGTTACTTTATGTCTTAAGTTTTTGTTTGCTTGTTTTACAGGGCTTCACTGAGCTCATTCTCATAGATTTGATCAAGATCTTTGATGAAAATGAGCTGGAGGTATGAATCCCTGTATTTATTCTGTTGCACTTCTGCTCTAGTTGAGAACTCTGTGTGTGTGTGTGTGTGTGTGTTTGTGTTTGTTTATATAAAATTAAATGATACAATGAGTATTTCTATGGCACTAACACAATATAAAGCTCACTATCTCTCTCACCTTCCGTCTCTGTAGCTGCTCATGTGTGGTCTGGGGGATGTCGACGTCAACGACTGGAGACAACACACTGTTTACAAGAATGGCTACTGTCCCAACCACCCTGTCATCCAGTGGTTCTGGAAGGTAGCTGTATTTTACATCTACACACACAGTCAGACTCATTCATCAAACCATGCTCTATGAAAAGCTTTTCAGCCACATGTGGAGGTTATCCGTGGAAGCTGTTAATTTCCTGCTAGAAAAATCTGAATTGGTTGCTTCAGCTGCAGATTCCCCCACCCTTCCCCCCATGCTCTCGAGCTTTTCAAGATCAAAGTCTGTTTGCACTAACAGGCTTTGTTTGTTCTGATGAAAGACCCCAAACTCGTACCTGACCCGGTTATCAAATGTCTTCAACTGACTTCAACACACACACACACACACACACACACACACACACATACGTGCACACACACTGACGCCACCACAAGAGACTAAATTTGTGCATGTGCATCAGCTCACATGCAAAGTACAATAGAGTCATGTGGGCTGATGAAGTCCCTTTAAAGCATCAGATATGACCTAGATCTTTGTACAATGGCAGTGTTTTTAAGACATACAATGTTTTCTTTCTCCTCAGGTTGTCTTGTTGATGGATGCTGAGAAAAGGATCCGACTCCTACAGTTTGTTACGGGGACATCACGAGTGCCCATGAATGGTTTTGCTGAACTTTATGGTAGGGGAACACATCAAAATGAGATCAGTTGTATCTGTTTCTGTGGTGTGACATAAGACACACACAGCTTTTAGGAAATTTGTGGAAATGTCTGGTTTGAATGACTGCTGCACTATGGATCCTGCACTCAACCGTTGGTAAAATATCTGCAATTCTCTACAATTTAGTAGAATTTAAAATGTCAAACAGTGCACTTAAACTAAACACAAAGTTAGTTGACAATGTCATTTGCGTGGTGATTGCTGGGTCCAAACCTAGATCTGCACACCAGCAGCTCACACCGTGATGTTATTAGCTCCTAATTATTATTATTTGTTTTACCAACCACTCGCATGGTCAGTAGCCTTGGTGACGTCTTACATTGGGAAAACCTCAACTGTTGCAAGTGCTGTTTCATTCTAAAATACAAAAATCGTTTCTGCTCCAAGAACTGAGTTACTTTTGCAGTGCACATGGAGATATCCCAGATTTCATCAGCTCCATAATCCTTTGCTTTGTTAACATATTGGTTATTTTCTCTCCCGTCCCAGGTTCTAATGGTCCTCAACTGTTCACAATTGAGCAGTGGGGGACACCAGATAAGTTGCCAAGAGCACACACATGGTATGTCACATCACACCCACACATACACTAAACTACACAACAGTTTCGTCTTCTTGGCTATATACACATCTTTACATTTTGAAACCATGTTGACTTTTAATGTTTTTTTGTTCCCAGTTTCAATCGCTTGGATCTGCCCACCTACGACTCATTTGAGGACCTGAGGGAGAAACTCCTTATGGCTGTGGAGAACGCCCAGGGTTTTGAGGGAGTCGACTAAACGTCTACGTCAGTTTGCATCCAAACATTTACAATAAAAAGCAAAAGCAAACAAAAATCCACAGGGATGTCAAACCAGCTGTTGTTTTTTGGTTGTTTTTTTACTGTGGCTGTAGCAGTTCTGTGCAAGCATGTTGTACTGTAATGCCTGACTGTGAGCCACTTCCACAGCATGGTGGTTGGAGACTGTACAATAACTTATTGAGCCAATATGCCTATGTCTTTATATCTTGTCAGTGTGGGTAGGTCACTCCTAAAAGGTGCTGGGGCTGGAAAAGAACGGTAGCACCAGAGAATGTTGAATTCTATTATACACAGGCATGAAGAATGGATGATAAGACCGTGTCCCTCGTACACTGTTTCCTTCCTCTCCTCCCTTTATCCTGTGAAAATCAACAGTGCTGGAAAACATTAATGCATTTCAACGGCTCCTCCACGAACACTACAGCGCAGTATTTTCGCACCCTTCTGTGTGAGGGTCCTAGCATGGCCTTAATCTGGCTCTTTCATGCACTTCTTCTCTAAGAACCTGCAACGGCACTATGATCACAATTCTCTCAAATCCTTAAAACAACACCAGATTACCTTAGGAATGCTAGCCAATCACAGTTCAGGAAATCGGCCACACCCTCCCTTAGAGCCTCATCTCTAGTATGTTGTGTGATCAGTTAAGCGCCACTGCAGCCTTTTGTATGATATTTCTCTTTTTTTATCCACTTGGAAAAATTGGAGGATGGGGGGGATCAATTCATCCACCAAAATGGTTTTATATTCTTGTTTGCCAGTCAACAAGGAACACAGTTTTTATTTGTAATTATTGATATACTTCTTGCAGGAAAAGACTCAACATATTTGTACTGATGAGCAATGTTGTTTACTATTTTGACAATTCTCTATGACATAGTTTGTGAAGTGTAAATCTGGCTAATCTGGGAAATGACTAATCCATATTACGTGTTTATGGTGATAGGAAGTATGTTGAATAAAATGTTTTAATTGTAGTGCTATGAAAGCAGCATGAAATCGTATCTTGTGTTTGCTTTGACTGCATAGTAATTGGAAGTGTAATCGGTTTCCAGGTGGGGGATGGAAAACTGAATGGGGGTAGTTTCTGTGAGACATTTGCATCCATGATTATATTAATATTATCATGCCTATTTGCTGTCAATAATGCTGTAAATTCTTGTGGAAAAACACATTTTAAGTTCTTTCATGATATATAAATATACTGTATGTATGTATTACATCTAACAGAAGTATTACTGATCAACAACACTAAAATGAAGCTGTGCGTGCGTGCGTGCGTGCGAGCGAGTGTGTGTTTGAGAGAAAAGCTGTGATTGCCACTGAATATAAAGCAGCATGTTTCTTACAAAGAGAACTGTTTCCTTTTTTATGTTTTCTCTCCTTTTTCTAACACCATTGAACCTAAAGGGCACTTTATAGATCACTCTGAGGTCATGACACCTGTTCTATGTCTTTTGTCATTAACTTGAATGTGATTCTTTGTTGTTTTTTTTTTCTCCAAAGCACTTACCTGGTGCAATATAAATAGTCTGTAAATCTGGGCTGCTGCTAACATAGACAAAGTTGACAGCTGTGAAGCTGAGACTTCACATCCTTTACTACTCTTAATTTTCTGTTATCTTTGTCGTTCTCTTCCTCCTCCCCCCCGCCCCCATTACTTATAGACTGTGACCCCACACTGGTCTTTTTTTTAGAGGGTTTTCTTTATGATGATCATTACTAATGGCGGGAAATATCACTTTTGTTAAAAATATTCCACCTCTCTGCAACTGTGGTTCATTTAACTTCAGTCAAATAAAATGAAACTTCTCAAATGACTCATCTTTTCTCCTTGTCGTACTAATGGTGAAACTGTTGGAATTGTGGTGAAAACGTGTAACGTGTACACTTGTTCTTAAATTTGAGTGAACTAACATGAACATGAAGTCAAGGGATGGCTGTTAAGGTTAATGTTTAATTGATGGAAGACATAAAAGCAGAGCTTGTGTACAGAAAACACACAAACACATTAAGAAGAACTCTGAAAACATCACAGCTAACAAAGATATCACAGATGACATAATCGAGGCTGGCTCAAAATATGTTATCTTGACTATTTGAACTACAAAAAAAGAATCAAAATAAATAATTGAAAATGTCAGCAATGTATATCTTTAAAAACAATGTTGAATTATAGCTGATGAAATTGCCAGATCAACTTTGATTCTATTAACAGTATTTCAATTTATTTTTGAATACCAGCATTTATTGGAGAGTGGTGCTCATCTTGGATCAGATGACTTCTCATTTTGCACGACACTTATTTGAGAGTTAATCACATGAGTGGAGCTGCAAAGTGGTTCTCAAATGAAGGTGTTGGAACAGAGATGTTAGAACATCATTAAAAGTTATGTGTTTAACAATGATGTTTTTCTACGTTTGATGAACTAACTATCTCTACACTCTGAGTACAACATCTGGTGGCTGTACCTACAGGCTCCTTTACATTTTGCATCAACGTGCGTCCTTTTTAATCCGGATGCTGTCTGCGGCATGATCATGCTATGTAAGCCCATCATTGAACTAAACATCAGCTAACTTTATGCTTTTCACTGTCTGTGTTCCAGTGATCAGATCATTCACACCTTCATAAACATGTCATCTCATTCACCAGGTGATGTTTCCATTTAATTATTATGCGTGATTTCTGCCTTCGATGGGTTTGTGGTTCTGTACTTGTATGTAAATGCGGTCGGTGATACAATCATTTGATGGCACTGTCACATGACCTCGGTGTGACGCAAGATATCACCTGGTTCAAGGTGTGAACGACTGCGATAGGATAACCCTGACTCAGAACAAACACTTCAAGACATATTGTTGTGATTATAATTTTTTATATTGAGATTATTATTTTGTTAATCTGAGGACAATCAAAGGGTAGAAATGACACAGAGAGGACCTCAAATTATTTTATTTTCAATACTTAAGAACAATTATTGTCCCAAAAAACACTTTTAATTCATCAGTAAAATTAACAACCATCCATCCCTCCATCCACTTTGTAACTCTCTTAATCCTGACCAGGGTCAACAGAGCGGCCCAGACGACTCTTTCACAAGCAATTTCCTCTAATCTCACCTGGGAGAACCCTAGATGTTCCCAAGACAGCAGAGAAACCTAATCCCTGCAGCAACTAAATGACTTTGACAGAAATATGTTTTCTGATGAGTCACTGTCACATTAAATCATTTAGTGACTGAATTTGAATTTGACGAGTTTCTGCAAAAACAACATTAATAACAGCTGCCACGAGGTCACAAGGAGTACAAAAAAATGTAAGAAAATCACTTTTCATGACAAAATGTAACTTTCTTGATGTATCAATGAGACTTGGATCACTCTCTCTCTCTCTCTCTGTCTCGCTCTCTCTCTCTCTGTCTCGCTCTCTCTCTCTCTGTCTCTCTCTCTCTCTCTGTCTCTCTCTCTCTCTCTTTCTATGTGCACGTGGTGCGGTGAAAGGACCTCAGTTCATTCACACAGGCAATCTAGGAGTTATCGGCCCCAAGGACGAGCAAATAAAAGCCACCCTGCCAGTGCGGGGACATTTTATCAAGCCTACCCTCGGTCTGGTCACAAACAAACCAGGAGCCAACTCCTCTCTCGTTCCACCTTTTAAATATCACAAAAATGTCACAGCGTGCAAGAGAGGATAGTCCTGCTTCAGCAATCTGCTATTTCTAATCTTGCCTTCTTTATCTATTCACATTTGCAACGTGCAAGAACGTACAATCACAGATCTTTGCCTCCCTGTGAAAGATAAAACAATTCTGGTAACGCTTGGACAGGTTACAGTCCGTCGGTGTCCTGCAGGCCTGACTTGATCTGACATGACCGAAACTCTGACAGGATATTTGATGAGCCGCAGGCGGCACCACAAGAGAGTGTTTTTAGTTTTCCAGTCAAATTATGAGACAAGATTCTATGTACGCACGTGTTTGGAATTCAAATACACCACTTATCCTGATCTTCACAGACAAATAAACTGGAATGATTTGTAATAAAATAATACAATAATAAAATACTACCCAGGGGTGGGTAATATTTCTTATGATTGTATTTGAAATTTTTATTACATTTTTTGTTATTTACTGCTTTATTGTGATAGTTAAAGGGCTTGAACTATATATTTTAAATACAAAATACCTCTTTTAAATTTCATGAAAAAAAAATCCAGATGTAATTTGTATCAAAATAGTGTACTATTTTTTTATATTTGTATTTGTACTCATTCAGCCTTACATCTTTACAATCGTTTAATCGTATTACAATCGTGTTACTATTTGAACAGTCATTCTTTTTTTTACTGCACTACATTTATCAGATGCTTCTACTTGCTGTATAATTTGGAGATTCGCATTAAAATAAATTTTATCTTCATTGAAAGAGTGAAAATCAACTTAAAAATGCTACTTTTTAAATTTTCAACCATCAGCGAATCATCTTCAAACTGTTTTAATTCTTGCGAAAAGCCTAAAATTTCTGATTGCTGTGCGCCAGGATCCATTGTGCATTCTGTATAAAATGATACAACACATATGGAAGAAGAATGAGAAACAATAGGAAAAGTAAAAGAAAAACTTCTTGAAATTATGACATTTTATTGCTTTTTCTATGTTCTACACTCAATTATTAATGGGTCACTAATGTGGAAAGGACGATTAAATACATCCAATATTTGCTGCCTTGTGGACTCTGGAGTTGATTTACTGGTGTCTAAGGGGTTAACGTAGTCCACCATCGCTTCATTGTGGTATCGCTACTCTTACTCGAGTAAAGTATTGGAGTACCTTAGTTGATAGTGACTTTCAGTATAAACCTATGAAGGCCCTTTGGCCGCCCCAGGGTTTTTTCTTTCCATCCCCCCTTCCTCCACATCTCTGCTTCTGGTCAGGGTCGATCAATACTTCCCCTGTAGCTTATCACAAATGGGGAACTGCCTGTTTATCCAACCCCCTTCTGTCCACATAAAGTCTTGGACAGGACAGCCGTACAGAATTGCACCACGTGGATCAACAGACACCACCGGACGCATTATTGGACTTTAACTGTTGGACACTCAAAGACTCGGGACAGAGACAGGTTGGTGCCAGAGGGACGGAGCAGTGGGACGAGGGAAGCCGGGAGAGGAAGAGCGAGAGAGAGAGACCAGCTGAGTGGAAGAGTGTGGAAAGATGATTGTAGAAGCCTCAGGTGAGTTGGTGGACAGTTTGAAATATTCCTTCAGTTACACATTTTCTCATTAAATATTGATCATAACAGTTAATAGTGGTAATATGTAGTAGTAAATCAAACAAAAAAAGTAATATTCTTGCATTATTCATAGAAATCATATTAAAAAGTCATTTTGAATGAACTTGATCCTTTCTCTCACTCACACACACATGCACACACATGCACAGCTGCAGCTATCCCACCATCAGCAGATACAGAAATGACATCACCACTCCTCATGTATTCACTCCAAAAGCTCAAATATAAAAGTGTGTTCGGGCAGCTGCACGGGGTAACTAACTTCTACTCTTCTTCTCATTTTTTTAATCAGGTGATCCCGTCCTCCTCTCCATCCGCCCGTCTAAACTCCCTCCTCTAGAGCTGTGGAGTGTGACAATGGTGTTTGTGTCCTGTCTGTCAAACGCCATTATCACACTAAATAGCTACAGTGAGAGAAAAACCTTGATGGACGCTTTCTTTTCTCTACAATTCTACCTTGAACTCTTCATGTAAATTCTTAAAATGATCGCCGTGTGTGTACAGATGAATGACCCCGTTCAGGAAATGGTAGTGATGGAAATAGACACGTAAGGAGTGTTGATACATCCGGTGTGATCTCAGCGACCCACTTACCTCTGTGTCTGAGGTGCTAATTGGCTGCAGGAGTCTTTCTCTCTCACACACTGATTTTTGCAGACCAAAATAGCTGGCCGGGGTTGTTTTTAGGTTGGTAGACAGTTGTGTGTCCCCTGCTGCTGCCATTTGTTGTGCTGTCATCGTCGCAGCCTCTTCCTCGTCTTAGTAGGTCACCTAATTGCAACGGTGTCTTTTATAATTGTGATATTGTTGTTACTGATGTAAATGAGGGAAATAAATGGAGATCTCCGAGCACAGTGCAATAGAGGAATAGATTCGTGGTTCTCAAACTGTGACATGTGAACAAATTGTGGAACGCTAGAAGAGAATCAAAACAGCGGAAATCTACCAAAGTTCTATTGTGATTATTATTCACAAATCACAAATAAAAAGGCTTCGGTTGAGAAATAATTTTTAAAGTTTAATTGTTCACTTTTAACTCAAATTTTGACATTTTTCTTGTTCAGGTACTCAGACGTCACTTTGGAGGGAATATGCAGTGATTTGTGACGATGAAATGACAAAAACACAAAGCATCTTCAGTCAATAAGAATATTTAATAACTGAGATCAATGTTTGTTTACATTATAATATCTCAGTGTGTCTTACAGAAACAGTTGAAACACCTGACGTACTCCTCAGCTCACATCAACTGTAGAGGAATATTTGGCTCTGGTTGTCAGGTTGGTGAGGACATGCAGGGTGTGTGTGTGTGTGTGTGATCCTGTCGGGTTTACGAGTCTTCCACGCACACACAGTAAAAAGTGCGCTGAAGGTTAGAACGTCAAAACGATGCCAGACACTTGAAAGCGATACGCAGGACAACTGGAGCGTCCGAGTATCAAAAATAATCAATCACGTGATTGTTATCTATAAAGAAATGTGACAATCGTGAATCAGCAGCTTTACTGAATAAATAAATGAATAAAGATGTTTGTATTTATTACAGCGTTCAATAATATACCGTGTGTTCATCATTTTCAGTCTATGACCAAAATACAAATCAAAAGTCAATCAAATTGGAGTTTCATTTGCATCTCTAAATTTAAAATATAGAAATGCAATTTTCCTTTTGACTACTATCAGCATCTTTGCTGCCAGCGATAAAATTACACGGCGAATTCTTTCCCAGCGATGTTCCGAACTCGCCCTGCTACGTTTATGATGTAATTCAATGAGACATATTCCATGTATATAAATAGACATTTTCCCTGCTACCAGAATTGTTTTCTCAATAATATTTTGCTTTCTGACAGTAAAAACGCATCCCAAGTATTTTCCGTGCACAATAATACACACATATATCTTGTTAAATAACGTTTTCACTTTGAATTTATGCTTAAAAGTTGTCGGTCCTGGTCTTCCACGCACAGACAGACACGTTTGTTGTCTTGCAACAAACCACAAAAATGCCACGTTTCCCATAAACTTTCACTCAGACCACATAGTGTACGTCTGCTTCATGCAGGCTACGTCAAAGACAAGGAATCATCTCATTAATTTAATGAAATAAAACTTTAAAAAAGGCCGCCGAAGTCTTAAAGCAAGAAAAATGATGTATTGACCTCACAAACAAATCCATCTAAGACGTTACAGTTTAAAACTACTGATACATCATCATTTTCAAGTGTCAAATATTCACAGTTTACCCAAAACGAATGAAATTAAACTTCTCTTTCAGGTTATAAATAAATGCAACAAGTATCATACAGCAACGATCTTCATTTAAACACTAAGTCTCGCACGTTTCTCAACATGAGATGAAGAAACTCTCTTTCAAACCGATGATCTCCTCCCCGTTACTCCCGAACATCGAGCACCGTTTGGATTCTCAATCGTCCAAATCGTCCAAATCCAGGAGTGACGTAGCGAGCGAAGAACAGCTTACCTCACTGGGAGTCCAATAAACTCATCCTATCAAGATTTGCCCTTTAAACTTGGCCCAAATGTCTTTTTCTTGGGTGCGGCGGAGGGTTGGGGCTTGGTTTTGGGGGCAGGCTTTTTGGGTTTGGGCTGCAGGGATTTGAGGCCCAGGATCTCACAGTACTTATTGCACTGATGCAAGGCTTTGAACTGGTCTATGAAGGAGGTGGCACAGTTTCCCTTGAAGCCTTTATATCTGCAGAAAAAGATCAGCGTTTGACTTCCTCAATTAAGGGGAAAAAAATGCATCAATAACACACAGCAGATGCTAAATACACTCACCCTTTTTTACAGGTGGCGATTCCAACGTCAGTCAGCCTCATGCCCACTCCTGAGAACCACAAAGATGAAAGTCAAATGATCGTTTTGAGCTCATTTGTCTTATTTGCATGTACTGATCTGACCCCCCCTCCCCTGACCTTGCATATCTGTGACCAGCAGGTTGCCGTCGGTGCTATGGTAGACCCAGTGCTGGAACGCGCAGCACTTCTGTCCGGCCTCTGAGTCGCGTCTCATCAGGTTGATCTCTTTGCCGTCTTTCACTGAATACTTGACAAAGTCCCCGATCAGCTCCTCCTCCAGCGTGGCGTAAGGGATGTCGTTGGATGGACGGTGAACCAGAAATATGGGAATGATCCTATGATGGAGGCAAACACAGTCACGACAAGCTAACGGGGTACGAAAAGGATGAAGATGGACGTTATATACTGTAGGTGTCACTCACTCTGGGACCTCTCCAAAGGCCTCCACCGACTGGGCCACAGCAGTGTAGGCCTTGATGTATTCTCTGGCTGTGTTTTGGACCTGGCACTCCTACAGAGCACAAAGTTACAACGTATGACTCCCTTCAGATAGTGATCATTACTGTACACAGTTAGAGAAAAGAATAATTAACGAAGTAATAATCTTCCATTCTTCTTCCTGTCTGTGGTAAATCCAACACATGTGCACGTGGGTGAAATGTGTATTTTGTTGAATGTCATGAAGGTCCGACAACTGAAACATCGCAATAACTGAAGTGATGAGAGGAGCAGGAGTTTTTAATTTACAATCTGACTCATGTTATAATTATATTGTTTTGTTTTTTTTCAATTACATCAGAGCAATGCCACAAATTCTCCGTTCCCTAGTGGGGTTCTTACCTCCACAGCCAGACTAAAGTTCTTCTCAACGAGCTCGTCGTTGTTGTTGGTCCCGTAGCTGATGGCGTTGTGCACTTTGAGCACACAGGAGTGTCCGGGCAAAGACAGGGCCACCAGGCCCGCCTGGAGCTTGGTCCGGAAGGCCCGCCGATGCATCCCCTCCCCAAAGTGGACTTTGTCCGTGACGATGCTGACTGGGTAGTTCTCTCCAAAGTACTGGTCAGACAGGAAATCCTCTCTGAAAATCAGCCTGGAACATCTGACATCCTCTTCATCACACACCACCTCTGTAGGGGCAGCTGGAGATAAATAAAGGCAGAGATTTAGATTATCGACATCGTCATGGATTTAAGATCATCTGAAAAATCAGGGCTTCATATTTTCAATCTCTTTTAATAATTTGCTGGCTTCTTGACCGACGGCTTGTATTTCACAGGCCACTTTAGAGGGACTGGACTGAAGGGTCATAGGTCAGGAACTGTCTGTCTGACAAACTAACATGGCATGAAGTTCCTTAAGTTTTCAGGCCACAAATGAGCTCAATACGTACATGTGGTGATGTTTGGAGATACAGGGATGACAATCTCGCTGAGCACTGAAAAAAACAGTTTAAGAGTCAAAAATTGGTGTTTGAGTCCATGTAAGTGTAAATATTTTGTTCAGTAATGTCTTACCTTCATATGTGAGCAGGTAGTCCAGCGTGACTGATGCGTGCAAACTGCTGAGCCGACAGTGGTACTTCCCCAAGTCCTTGTGCGAGGCGTTGGGGATGGTCAGTGAGACTCTGCTTTCATCCCCTGCACTGTCACAAACGGGTTCACAAAAGTCTCAGTGACAAAAACGAATGACATTTTATGTGAAAATGGCAAAATTTGAGACGGTGTGACAGTATAAGAATAAAAAGACAAAGAGGGAGTAAATACCTTCTCTTGATCTCAGCGAGGACGTCGCCCTCTCTGCTCCAGGTGACGGTGTAGTCGGTGAAAACTGCTGCAAACTGACACCACAGACACAAACTCTGAGGGTCTCCGCTGACCGCCGCCGGCTGGATGGGCTGCACCACCTTAGGGTCTGAGGATGACATCATCCGCTTTCATCACGCACGTGTCACGTGTGTTTACATGCCGAATGACAGTGATTGGCGGTGCATTGATTACCTTCCTTCTGTTTGTCCGCCTCGCTGTAGGCCTTTCTGCGAGTTACCCCAACGTCTGACGGAGGCTCCTCCCCCTTCGCCGTGACAGACACTTCTGGCGTCACTGATTTAGATTCCAAAAGACTGGCAATCTTCCGAAACTTATCCTCTGACAGGCGACGCCTTTTGATGACATCATCGCTCGGTGGACCGGTGGAGCTGGCTGCCTTGTGGTCTTTGTGGTCTCCATGATGCAGAGTCTGTTCTCCCTTGGACGCTCGCTGATCCTCGGGTTTCTGGGGTTTTTTCTTTCCATCCGTCTGATCTGCGTCCTTCATCGCTTTCCCAGCCTTGGCGCCCAGCTTGGCTTCAAACATCTCGATCCTTCCTTGCGTCGCCTTGGGTTTTGCTCCGTTGTCAACCTCGGCCGACGGCTCGTTTCCGCTCTTCACCGCTGCGACGCTCTGAGTGTGTTTCTTCTTCTTTTTTCCATGAGGTTTGGTACCGACCTTCTCCGTGGCCGCCTTCTCTACCACACTCGCCAATTTAACGTCTTCCTTCCCGGTCAGAGCGTCCTGAATGTTGTCTTCCGTGCAGGGATGCGTCTCTTGGATTTTGCCGGCTTGCTCGGCTGGGACACGATGACACGAAGTCTCCTGTTTCTTGGAAACCTGTGCACCGTGATGGTGGCCGCCTGACTTCTCCTTTTTGGACCGTGCCTTATTGCACTCTGAGGTGGTCTTTTTGTGAGGCATCTCTAAGGCTGTACTCTGTTCTGCTATCTGGTCTGGGGGCGTTGCTGTGACGACAGGTTTTGTGGCTCTGGGGACAAAAGGATCATTTAAATCTAAAGTGATGCACGCGACACGCTCCTCCTGCGAGATGTAGAAATGATCTACAGGGACAACGAGCGAGTCGAACTGCTCTCCGCTGAGGTCACCGATCTCCTCAGTAATCGGACTATTTCTGTCAGAGACCGCACTCACTGTGTCACCATCGTGGAACGTGGGAGAATTAAATAAGCCGCTGTCCAACTGTCCGGTCTGCTCTGATTTCTCAGCAGAATCTACAATAAGTTCATTGTTATCAGTGAACCGTTCCTCTTCGTTGCCTTCCAAAGATGCCTCATTAATCCGATCAAAGGTGGGCCAAGATAGCAGGGATGGTGCGTGACCACAACTGAAGTCCCCGTGGTCATTAAGAGACCTTTTGGCGCACCCAATGTCCAAAATGTTGTTTGTCCTACAAAAGAGGGAGGAGCCAGTGCTGAGTGGAGCTACAGGCATAGTAAACTGTGGACCCCCCAGCCGTGCCTCCACCTGACATGCTCTGTCAAGGTCTAGTGAAGTGTCAGATGACACATGTGTGGAAACATTAGTGTGCAGGAAAGGTTGTGGATCCACACCTGGCACAAGTGAGGTTTTCACAATGTCCGCATTGAGGACATGAAGAGCTTGTGGCGGTTCGATTCCTCCTGTAATGTCACGATCAACACTCGGTGTCTCGACCTCGGAGCTGGAGAGTCCTGGAACGGATGGAACCGGTCCACAAGTCCTTTCACCGTCCGCTTCGGCCACCGGCCCAGGCTGGGAGACACTGAGGACTTCTGTCACTTTACAGACACCATCGCTACAGGACTAACGATCGAAAAATAAAAATGAAGACATTAACTCAATGCAGGAAACCGGCTGAAGATGAGACCACATTTTATATAGTAATTATGCAGAAATCTACCTCATTTTAGATACTGTTAGGGAGAACTATTATACTATATTCTTGTTAAGGCTGTCAAATGATTACAATTTTTGATTAATTTCGATTAATCACAAAAATTAATCGCATCCTTGTACATCTGCATATTTTACCTGATGAAATAATTTTAAAAGAGCAAATATGAGTGGACAAAAAAAAAAGTGCTTTATGCATTTGTACTAATTTTGCACCCACTGAAACCAAACCTCTCCCACGAACAGGAATTTACGAAGGCAGATGAACGAAGCGCAATTCAAAATAAAACCGCTTCAACGTTATCAGCTGACTCAAAACTCCACACGAGGGCTGAGCGAAATTAATCAGCAACACGAACCATCGTGCAATCTGCTGTTGCTGCAGCGAACAATAACACGCCCACTCAAAGTTTCTCCTGTTCCTCACATACCTTTCTATAGATCCATGAAGCTGAAACTTGTGCAACTCCATGCTGCTAGTCTCCATTCAACGGTCCATATAGCTTGCATGCAACTGAAATCCACACTGCCACTGTTATAGACAAGAGCTCCGGTACACTTGGGGGTCCTAAACCAATCACAAGCCGTCTCCTAGACCCACTGACCCTCCTGATGCTGAGTTTTTAAAGGAGATGCACTGGCAGTGTTAAAGGGAGTGAGAGGAGAGAGAGAGAGAGAGAGAGAGAGAGAGAGAGAGGGGGTCATGTTTCACTCCTCAGCTGTGCTCTGGTCTCACCCTCCACCCTGACACGCGAGGGATGCAGGCTATTATCATCCAACACTTTGCTATTATTAGACGCCATCTCTGTCCATCTGAAGTTTTCGCTCTCAGGCAACGCCCGTTTCCTCCAGCTGCCCGGTCTTTGATCCTATAATACGATCTTTGGAGGCGTGATTCCTTGGGTGCTAAACTAATGGCTCCATACCTGAAGTAGGGGGACACGATGTTTGCCTGCTAAATCTGGTGACCTATGGAGTAGAGTGCGTCCTGACTACGTGTCAAATAGGTATGAAAACATCGACAAGGGCAACGGTGGGAATGTCTTTGACCGTCCGTGCCAGTGTTTCCGCTGCACGTGGGAATGCGACTGCTTTGGTGGACTGCATGACCGGTGTAATGGTGATCGGTCCTACGCGTGTGTGTGATGGAGAGCTGAATCTTTCCACTACACACTGACCTACTTCAATGATAGTGTCGCATCCCACCTATTGGGGTATGGATGTAAGCAACCGTCCTCAACGTGAATATTTTACTCAAATTCCATGCTTTGCACGTCAAACAACGCAATATGTGACAACCACAGCGAGCATCTCACCTCTTTGTTGACTAGCTGAGCAGGGATGACGTTTTCCTCCAAATCTGTGTCCTCCGTTATATTCAATATGATCAACTCTTTGTCGTCACTGCTGTGAACGTCTGATTCCGTTGTATCCTCGTGTCCATCAAAGTGACGCAGGGCTGTGGATATTTCATCCAAAACAGCAGCCGAAGCCGACCCGGGTTTGAATGGAGCTGCAGTTGCTCCTCCAGGAGAGACCGCTGCAGCACAGCACGACCCCAGGGATGACTCCTGGTGAGTGGGGCTTGGTGGCCGGATTAACCCTGGCTCCTTGTCTTCTTGTGTAAGAGGTGATGATGTAATGTCCTCACTCTGGTTGGCATCTCTGTCTGGAAGCTGAGATGAGGCCGAGAGCCCCGTGGCGTCTGGAAGGCAGGTGTCTCCAGTGTAGACAGAGCTCTCTGGGATGAGTTGCTCGTGTAAGAGCTGGTCCTGGATAGCCATGGTTGCGAGTGAAAGTGACTCTGGTTGCGCCTGCACCTCTGACCTCCCCTGATCGCCCCCCGTTAAAGGTTCCTCTGCCGGTTGTTCTGTTTTCTCAGGCCTCTCTGCGGCGTGTCCCTCTTCAAGCGCCTGAGTCAAAGCATCGATCTCTGCTCCGATCTCGGCGAAGGCGGTCGTAAAGTCCTCTGGCGGAGCTGCTATGATCACAGCCCAGTCTGAGAGTGCGCTCGCCCAACTGTCTACTGAAGACCACCTCTCAACGGGTGGCCCGCAACCCCCTGTGTCACCGCTGGGACAGCCAATCGTCTCTCCCTCGTCACAGTTGTAACCAAACTCCTTTGTATCTCTTTGAGGAAGAGGAGAGTCACCGGTGGCTGAGACCCCTCCTTCCATCGCAAAGTGTCCTGTCTTATATAGAACATCCCTATTCTCGGTATCTTCACCTGCCAGATACTGGCATGCGTCGAGCCACAGGTCGTCGGAGCTGTCACTAAACTCTCCTTTCCCTCCCCTCGCATCATTTACTGACATTAAGGCTCCCTCGTAGGCATCCGCAGCAGGTGCTGATAGCCCTGACTCAGAGTCCACCGTGGACCTGTCTCCTTCTCCGCTAAAGCTATGGTAAGATTCTGTCACCAGCCTGACTGAGTCACACATCAGGACATGTGTGTTGCAGCCAGGATTTACCTTTGGTTCACCTGTTTGTAATGATGACAGGTAGTTGGGACAGTTGATCTCCTGGGGATCTAAGACTGGATTCAGTGAGCTCAGGTTGAACTCATTTGTCTCATTTTCAAAGATAAAAAGCTCTGTAACAAGACCTGTCTCAGCCTCAGACTCTGGATTACTATCTGACTGAAGTGATGAAGACCATAACAGATCCTGGTCATGGCTGCAGCAGTTGCGTGATCTAGGTTCAGTGACCGAGTGTTCGACCAAACTCTCTGAAATGGAAGAAATGGCTCCAAATGTTTGAGCAGTGGAATCGAGGGTTGAATCGTGGTGGGTATAGAAATCAGAGAACGCTCGATACGGCAGTGAGAAATCTTCCAATGGGGACGAAGCAACGTCATGTGAGAGCTGAGGTGATATCGGCGTAGATGAGGCAAAGGAGCTACAAACCATGAAATCACCGGCCGGAGTGTTAAACACATCACAGCTGGATGACAAAGGGTTCAGACAGTCCGAGTCTGCGTTGTCCTCACGTGAAAAGCAATTCGGTGCCAACAAAGGCTCTGTGGAGGAAACCGGGTCTTTGAGACGGCCTGAGATATCGCACACAATCTCTGTTCCCCTCTTATATGCAGGATACACTTTCTCCGTTGGACTAAACAAACCCAAAGTGGCCAAATCCTCAGCCTGACTGGCAGAGACAGGAGGGTGTGTGTGGCCGTCCTTGCAGGGCATCGGTAAATCCATAGGGACCTCGGGGTGTATCGCCGCAGGAGATTGGCAAGAATAAGACTGCATCCGCGGAATGGGAACTTCAGAACGGTGCTCGGTTTCCTGATGTCATGTCCTCGTCGGGGTTCAGCTGTACCTTCGTGTCTTTTACGTTCAATGTCTGCAAAGACAGCCACAAAAAGACAAACATATGATGTCACCATAAAACCACAACACTTGAACAGACCCAAACCAATTTGCCTCCCTGCTTAAGCATCCAGAATAAGGTCTCCCACCCCTACTTGTCACTTTATGAGACATGTTTATCGTCCTCTATTTTAGAAGCTTTTAAAGGACACTTGACATTCCTTATCAACAGGAAAGCTTCCTGTTGTTACGGCTGGGCTGCGTGTAAAAATGTCTGAGTAATGTTTGTGTTCCTACCAGCTGCCGTTTCATTGACTGCACTCTTTGTATTGTCTTACATAACCTGGAGTTGTTACAAAATGCAGATTAGCTGGAATAAAACCGGTTCAGTAATACACATTTTCTGCAATATTTTCAACAATCGCCTATTATCTAGTCACCAAATACACTGCAAGAAATTATTCTGCCATATTATCACAGTTCCCATCTCCTAAAAGCTGTAGAACCTGCATGCTATACATTGAGCTTCACTGACCGTAGTATACGTACGTTAGAAAATAAATGATTAAATTCATGCAAATTCAATTCAGTTCATCATCAAGTTTTCAAAGTGTTTTTCTCAATCATGATACGAGTGCCTGTTCTGATTAGCCGCTCAGAAATAGCTTGCACTTGACCGTAAAAGCAGCGTTTTGTTTTGTGTTTTTCTTTTGCTTTAGCTCTACTCGCTACATGCAAAAACAAAATGCACGCCGTTCTGCAAGACTGACGGTGGCAGACACTCCGGAAAAATACCAGAACATCTTCACCCATGACCTGCATTGGTTGCATTCCTGCTGCGGTGAAGGACAACCAGCGGAACCTCCAACCAGCAGAGTTTACTACGAGAGACGCACGCAAACTTTTCCACGTCTGTTTATTGACACGGAGAAAGAGAATTTTGTAGTTGCGAGGAAATACAGAATTTGATTAACGTTTAATGTGATAAGAACCCCTCGGAACGCTGCAGCTGATAGCATCTTATAATGAAAATCCATGTCCATGCCTGTGCTGTGGCTTTTTGGGACACGTGTCCTTAGCAACACCTTTGCAAAATGCAGCTTTAGCGTTTTCTATCAGAACAAATATTCTCTCAAGAGACATCATTGGCATCTAAATCTCCACAGAAAGTCTTTGTGTTTTGGTCTGTATGTATTTATTAGATCCTATAAATAGACTTGAAGCTGTAAGTTAAAGATGAACGCCTTCTTATGCCAGCTACAGTGTGCAACGTTTGAAATAGAATCAAACTCTTACTGCTATGCTGAATTATTCCAGTAGCCAGAGCTTAATCTGTCCTGACATTGAACAACAATAAATCTGTCAGCACATTTGGGATTAAGGGTAAGAAATCATGGATACATTTTCTATGGACTCTCTGTGCCAAAGCAGATCTGACAGCACGACATGAATATGAACCTTCAGCATGCAGACGGCTCATAGACATAAGCTGCAGGACTTAAGGAGAAAATGTGATCAGAGTTTTGAAATAATTACACAAGCTGCATAATTTTGCCGTATTTTGCCCATTTTCAAAGAGAAGTTGCAGAACCGGCAGCAAACATCCAAAAAAACTTACAAGAAGTTTAAAAAAACAAAACAATTAGCTGATTCCCATTAAGAGGTGAGGCGTTAAAGCGGTTTTGTAGCCTGTGTAGGGGATTTGCAGCCATGCGTGTAGTACGTACCCTTGTCATAGCTCTGTGGTTGAGTCCTATGATGCAGGACTTGAGTATGAGCTCAGGCTGAAGCTGACAGTCTCGGGGTGTGAGTCTATTTTTAACTGTTGTCCCCCACATGCACAAAGTCAGCTACCTGATATCGTAGACATGTGCCGATCTCAAAGTATTAACACACGATACCTATATTTACAGGCCGATAGACGCCACAACTCTCACTTTTTTCAACACACTTGTCCGTCACACATTTATGTGTAATTTATTACGACAAAACAGCAAAACGGCAGAAACGGAAACGGAAACAACGGAAAGGGTTGCTACAATGCTTTGTTTTTAATTATAAATCCAGAAATTAAAAGATTAAATGCCTTTGCTATGTGGCATACACAATTAATATTGGGTTTCTGTTGTCTTCCTATTCCTTCCATCACATCTTAATGTTGGCATTAGCACGTTGATCATGAAATCTTCGGCCTGTTGTTGTTGTCAGAAGCGGATCTTATACTCTATGTTATACTGAATTGTTTCTCGTAGTCTCAACAAGTTAATAAAGCCAGATTTTGGTTTGCTTTAGTCATTTTATCTAAGTATCTCATCCTGGTGGGAGTAAATCCAACTGTACATCTTTGTTCGCCAAATTACTCATCACCAAGCTGGTCCCCATTCTGTCATTCTGACCAACATTCCAATGATTTTTCCTCTCTAAAGGATGTACTTTTGTACATACTGGGTTCAAGCGACTGCTTTAGTGAAGATGCTCCACTTGATGACCCAGTACGACCTCTGGCCTTTCTCCACCACCATAACCAGGGCCTGGTATTGATCACTTCCAGTGTCCAAATCTGCATAATCTCAGTGCCTCAGTGTCAACTAGAGTCCAGCGCCGCCCCTTTTACCACCTACCCTCTCTAATAAACACTTTACAGTCGCGTCTGTGAGAAACGCCGTCGTTACCAAATGTTGTTTCATAATCACGGCGAGGGTAATTTATGGCTGTTGCATCATTGTTCCCGCCACAGGTGCGAGCTGATACTTTAACTGCCTTGTAATCAGCACACTGTAAATTCTGGTCTAACAACTGAGACCCGGCCAACACCACGAGCACGATCTCTAAAAATAAAGAGATGGATAAAAACATAAATAGTTAATGAATGTTGTTGACTTGAATGAGAACGCCAGCGCGCCTGTTATTATGTTGACAAAGCAACACGTATAGTGACGGTTGTTGCGGTGTGTGTGCGGAGGTGTGCGGAGGTGTGCGGAGGTGTGCGTGGGCGTCAGTGTTGAAATTTATGAACAACGAACACATCCCCGTAGAAAGGGTTTAAGTCATTTCTCATCATAAATACGACAAACAGAAGACCGCCATGACAAAAACCATTAAAATCGTCTCGTCCTCTCATGTTTTCTGGGTTATGTAACACTTCCGTCCCCACACCTGTTCTTGTGGCGTCTTGTAAATCTACTAAGCAACAGATGGATTATTATTGGACTATCGTGTGTGCCTGTGTGTGTGTGTGTGTGGTTGTGCGTGGATTGGAAGAGTCAGGTGGTGGCAGAATCTGCATGTCTGGACGTATGAAAAGTCATTCATTGTGTTCAATGCAGTGGTTCTCAAACTGTTGCTGTATACGTTCCATCGATGTTACACGAAGTTCTTCCTTGTGGTTGCCAGATTATTCAGAATAGAGTTTTTTCATGTTTTTTTGTAGGGAAGTAGCCCACAGAAAATGTTTCTTTTTATGTTCTTTTCAGCGCTTGTTCCGTTTTAGCTTTCACAGCATGTATGTTTGTGTACTTTGTGTTTACTTTGTGTTCGATGAGTGCGCTGTGAAAAATCTCCCCCGTTCTCACACTGGTCGGGGACATGTTGTTGTGGAGTTTGGGGGACTGCATGCGGCCCTGTGAATCTATGTAGCCAAGCAGCAGTGTCGCCTTACCAAAGCAAGATATATTTTTACCCCATGTTGTTCTATCTGGCGTCTGCTCTCCTTCCCAAAACGCCCCGAACACGGGAGAAGGGCGCTGCATGTAAGAAGTGTGTGTCATCGTTTGTGGAGTGACACAGAGGAAAAGTCACTTTAAGAATGTTTTCCCAGCAGGAGAGTCATAGCTGCCAATTAAAGGATATGAACAGTCTGTGACAACATCATTAATCCACTTAAGAAATGGAATTACTACATACTGTATATATATAAATCATATTGAATCAGCTAAATTAAGCCACTAAAATATGACATCAATTCTTATTTGGCACTTTTCCTTCATAAAATTTGACGGAAGTGATTTTTAGATATTTCAATAAAATAAGATTAAAGTCAAAAATATCAAAAACACAACATTAGGAGAAGAAAAAAAATTAACAAAAACAGTTAGAGGAAAGTGGCTAAATAATGGAAAAATGTAATAAGTCCTGTGTAAATATACATTTTTTTAACATGATAAAAACAAGAAAATGAATGAAATACATTAA